>VXAZ01008180.1:118592-166275 GCA_013399875.1 Gymnorhina tibicen | reverse complement strand
GCGTCCCGCATGGGCCGCGCTTGGCCCCGGCGCGGAGAGGCCGGCGGGGAGCGGGGGATGAGGAGGCGGCGGGCGCCCTCCGCCCGCTGCTCCCGCGCCTCCCGCTGCTCCCGCTACTCCCGCTGCTCCCGCTCCCCCGGCCGGGAGCCGCGGGGCCGCGCAGGCCGCGCCGGGGCGGCGGGGATGGGGCCAGCGGGGCTGCCTGACAGACGGACAAAGAGCGAGCGGACGGACGGACGGACAGCGCGTCCCCCCGGCCCCGTCCTCCCGGGCCGTATCCTCCCGCTGCCCGCCTCTCCATTGTTCCCGGTGTAAGATAGGTGAAGCGTGCCGACCTGCGAACAGTCATTTCGTTTGGTTTTGTTTCTGCATAACCTTCTCAGAGTCTCCTCTCAGCTGCTCGGAGGAAGCTTTTGCAAGGCACCTCTTTTCCCCAGCGTCGGGAGCTGCTAACAAGTGCCAGGCTGGAAGTGGCTTGGGAGAGCAGGGGGGACCAGTAGGAGTTGAAGAGAAATTAGTTGGGCTTCAAACACTTTCACTCATCAACATCATTCCTCCCCCGATTCCTGCCAAACCTCAGCTGGGGTGAGTGCAGCAACGTCTGCATTAAGCTGGCTCATGGAAAGGGAAGACATTTATGTTGCAAACATAAATCATCACTCTGATCACTTTGTTTTTGTAAACTGTTTAGGGCAGCTGTGAGAGATTTTGCAGAATGATAAAAAAAAAAGGTAGATGTGTGGAATCCAGTGATCACAACTTTAGTCTTGCTTTGGAAGTCTGCTTGGAACATGACCTATCTCTGTCTGCATACACGTGACATTCTGGTCCAAGAAGTTGTATAGATGGGAGAGATGTCTTAGTCCTGCTGAGCAGCATCTTTGCCATTGTCCAGGACAAATGACAGAAGACTTGTGTTTTTTCTTTTGAATAGGATCTCAGTTGCTTTGTTTATTTCTGTACTTATTTGCAAATGTCAATAGTACTTTACAAGCTTGCTAGGAATATATACCTGGGCCCACCCATCACGCTTCAACATTTTGGAGTGCCCATATCCAATTTCGTTGTTTTAAGTGGTACAAATTTTGTAGCCATTCTCCATGAGTTTGGTGAATATGCCTTGTGAAGGGAAGAAGTAGAAGAACAGTACTACCCTGCATCAATTCTTGCAGATGTTCTTACGCTGTTCTCAGAATCAGTCCGGCTAAACTAATGGTCTGATTGAGACTTAAAATCTGCCGTGCTGTGTGAAAAGTTTGCATACCTTCAGGCAATGTTAGTTTTTCAGTGTTCACTTCCAGTGTTTGGGTTTGTGCATTGTCCAGTGACAGCTGTCATCTGCAGGAGTTTTGGCTGCACCGGAAGCTCTGGAGCGTGTGAGGCCTGCTTTCCTGTGGATCTCGTGGGATCTGCAGGCTCTTGGTACGGGGTACAGACACATCCGTAGGAGAGGCCGGCAAAGCCTACTCTTGTTGCAGTAATTTAGGAAAACAAAATTCATTTTCAGTTGCAGTTTCCTGAAAACTGTTGTCATGGCCTTTCGTCATGAATACGCAATGGAATGTATGTGTGTGTTCAGTTTCCAAAAGTGTTTTCTGTGTAGTTTTTTCTGGCTGTCGCATGCCCCTCTTCCCCAAGTATACCTGTACTTAGTCAGTGAGCTCATATAAATGAAGAAAGCTGAAAAAGATGAGGGTGATCTCTTGCATTTGGGCTGCTGTGTGCACACATACATCTTGTCTTTGCTCCTCAGGCTGAGACCTGAGAGAACAGATGTGTATGTAATCTATGCTTCTGTTATTGTCTGTCATGTCCATGTGTGCTTTGTGTCTACTGTATTGCAAACATATTCTGTTTATGGAAAAATCCCTAATATAATGGACTATGAAATCAAACTATTAAGTGGATAAGTAGCTGCTTGAAGAACCACAATGATTAAAAAAAATTGGGAGAAAAATTATTCAGAATGTGAAAAGTTTTATTGCAGGCTAAATTGTTCACCTGAAGGAACATATACTTTGGGAAAATTGTTATTTAGTTTTTCAAAAGGTGGTTTTCCCTCTGAGTTCCATGTGTGCAGGTTTATTTGTATGAGGATTTAAAGTGCCATGGAGTGTGCGGGTGTTCTGAAGACAGTTGGTGTAAAACCATTGAGGTTGGAAGTTTGTACTTCCATCTGAGAATTTCTGTGTACCAATAATGTTAGAGTTGAACTATGAGAATGCTAATACTCTAGTGAAATACAGTGATGGCTCATCTTAAGGAGTTTAGCTCGCTTCTAGATACCTTCTTTGCACCACAGGTTCAGTAATGTAAATTTGCAAATACAGTGGAGCTCAGGGTATCGGTTGTTACTGTATGGATTCAGGTTAAACATTTAAAAATGTGCTAACGGGGAGGAAGCGTTTGTTGTATTCTAGTAAGTTGGGGAGAAGCATGGTGGGTTTGGTTTTTGTATCTGCTGCAAGACATTTGTGATTTTTTTTGTGACTGGAATCTCTAGTATCTTCCTCTGGTGAGGATTGCTGTGTGGGCTCTTACAAATAGAGACCTGTCTGTATGGAGCAGCTTGATGGAGTGCGCCTTCATCTATCAAAACCCCTTTATCCGTTTAGCATAATTTGGGATTAAGTTTGATTTAATTTTGGTTCTAATATAAAATACATTTTTCTCTGTGAAATAATGGAAATTAAATAAGAAATAGTAACACTGGGGTAATGTCTTTCATAAATGAAGATACTGCTGTTACCCTAAATATGGAATGAAGCATCCAGCTTTCTTGTCCAAACTTAACATATCTTGTATATTAAACGAATGACACAAGCATTAAAAAGTAAATACCAGTGGAAATATTTTTTACTTTGAAGGCTCTTAAATGGATCTAACAGAGAAATAGATAGGTTTTATTTAAAATAAGTACTTCCTGTGCCTTTGCCTGGCATTTTAATGATAGCTGCCATTCAAATCAGCATCATTTATGATGAAGTAGATTCAAGCCTTCAGCTTGCAGTCTGATCTGCATAACTGAGTGTTTAAAGACAAAAGTGATGCCACAAAGGCTCCATGGATGTAACCAGACATGGGTGTCTGCTTCTATCAGGTTGCAGGGCTTATGTGAAGGATCAGTACTGTGATTAAGTTCCACTTTGATTTGTTTAGGGTTTTTTGAAAGAAATACTTTTGAGAAAATTATATTTCTTGGAGTACTGAGATTTATGATTTTTTTTCCTTTTCTTTTTTCAGTTCTGTGAATTGATATCTGTGCAGAAACCCTTGTACTAGTATTGAGTTAAATGGTCAAACTTACTGTTTTTTAACAGCTGAGACATAGCTATTGACAGGACATGTCAGCAAATCACAGCCATTGGCTATAATACATAGTTATATGCCAAGCACAAATTTCTGGCTAACAAAGGAAAATCCATTCAGAATTTCATGAGATTTATTTTCATTTACATAAATGCTGTTAGTTCCTTTATTTCAGTACTTTCCAGTGAAGTTAAATACACAACCCCATCTGTTTAGCTCATTAGCTGGTACTCTATATACATTTTAAATATACATTTTTTTAATCTACATAGAACAGAATGTTTTATACATCAGCAGTAATTCCATAAACTACACAAGTGATAAAATTTTAAACTATTTAACTTACAAATTATTGTACAAATTAAAATACAATAACATATGTGAGTATTCAAATATTGTATGTGATTAAATTATCTTCCCCTGACTCCACATAGAGATATTTTTCATATATCATTCTGCATGTTGGATAAAATACCTGGAAAAAATCTATGATATGTTCTCACAAAACTTGATTATAAGTGTGTCCTAAGGGGAAATTCACTGTCTTTTAGCAAGACTGTGGAATCCACAACATGCAGAAGGGTTAGAATCTCCTGATAACTTTGTTCACACTGTCAGAATGTTATTTAGGGAGATAATATAGAAACTGGTACTCCTTTTGCTCCAAAATAATTTTCAGTGTACTGTTAGGATATTATCACTGTGTTAATGTATTCCAGGCTATGATATCAAGAGATAGCAGTGTGACTACTGTAATGTAGTTAATGTATTACTAACTTATATTACTTTATGATTTTGTTGCACTTTTGAAAACAGCAAGCCATAGCTCAGTAACAGCATGTGTATTGGCCTGATCCTGGAACTGATATACTCCACTGCATATTAGTATCGCAGTATCTGCATCTTGTCACGGTATGTGCAGAAAATCTTAAGACAGTGCTGTCTAATTCTTCCCTTATGACTAGGATGACATTTTTATAAGCGCAGAATTAAACAGTCTGATGATAAAATGAAATCTGTGTGGGAAGAAGTTCCAACCTGCAAACAGCAGTAGGGTATAATTTATGAACAGCCTATCAAATATAAACTGTCTAGATCTCTTGCACTGGAAAAAACCCAAAAAATCCAACATAAAAACCAAACCCAAAAATCCAGGTGCCTGTAAAATGTCCATAAAACAGTTTCTTGATATAACATGTGATATTACTCATGTGTAAAGCTGTTGTGATATCTGTGTGAGCTCAGCTGTGTGACTGATAAAGCCTGCTGCTCTAAAATTGTTTCAAATGGCAGCTACATCTGTAAGGTTAAAAGATGCCCATTCATAAAAGTTTGTACAACTGTATTAAATGTTTCTGTAATAATTTCCCATGAAGTCTCTATTAACTTTTGCTACTTATGCACCCCACCATGGATATAAAAGACTTCATCAGAGAGGTTTACAATGCCAGTAACATCATGACCAGGTCGTGTTACCTTAGTGCAAGAGGTGAAGTGAGAAATACTGATGCTGTGCAGATGTGTCATAGTCATATGATCACTAGCAGTATTCAAGAAGAGGGAAAAACCAACTTTTTACATTCTCTGAATATTCAAACTGCTGTGTGATTGCCCTGAAAATTTGTCAGATCTCTCTTTTTCTGTTGTTAGGATTGTGTTTGAATCAAGGGAATGGTGATAATGCTCCTAAAAAGTGCGTGTGCATGTGGATGTGTATGCAAGACACTTGTAGCATGTATTTCTGATGATGTCTAGCCTAAAGCTCTAGTCCTGGAGAATGAGAAGCGTCCATCATAAAGTGAAGAGGTTTTTTGCCAGACAATAAGCAGCGTATTTTAGTGCCTGGGATGTCACTGGGAAGGGGCAAAGCAAGGAAGCAGATTCTAAATACACCAGGTTTCTGCAGGCTTCCTTGGGTACTGAAAACTCTGTAGTCGTGCTTTCAACAAGTGATCTTCAGTATTGCACTGCAGACATTCTTCAGCTTTGTAAAGGCAGGGAGAGGGAGCAAAATCAATATGTAAGCCAAGAAAGAAATACATTTCACAGGATCCATGGATGATTTTTTTAGTCTGTAGGCATTATAACAGTCAGAATTTCCAGATTCAGTGGATGATTTCAGAGTGTCTCAGATAGGAGTACTCTGAAGCAAATTATCATCTCCTGAGGCATGATTCTCCTCTGGTTTTGACCACATACACACAGTGGTTTCTAACATAGGTCACTGTTACATGTCAGTCTCTATCAAACAAAATACATGTGAGATGGATGACAATTGTTAGGCTTTTAAGTTGGGTCATTTATAGCACTGAGCAGTTCTTGATACAGCAGTAGCTATATACATAAATTTAAGAAATGTTCTCTTTCGTGTCTGTAAAGTTTTTTTTTTAACAACGAAGCTCTTCATGATAGATTGGTAAACTCAACCAACTCCCTTTTTGCTAGAGTAATCTTACACTGCTTACTTTGAAGAAAATTTTTGTATTGACCACTGTAGATCAAATGCAGAGGGAGGTGGTTAAGCCTCAGGGTACCAACATGTGATACAATTATTTTACCAAAATCACTTGCAGATTTTCCAGACATGCCCACGAAATACTGGTTTTCAACTTACGTTTTGACCTTATAACTGGTTTTCTTGAAAGTAAAGTCTAGTTTGAAGGTGCCCTGTGTGAATATTTCTTTAACAGTATCAAATAAAAATGAATCTTTCATATGGGAGAGACTGCTGTCATCCCTCAAGGAGGAAAGCTTTATTAGGCTGTGGTTCTCAGGAGCTTCCTCTGTCCCTGGTGAACCTGACAGTTATATTTTGTGATGAATTTTTGTCTGAGTCAGCAAAAAGATGTTAAAGTTATGTGATTGTGTTCTGAGGAGCAGGAAAGCTTGTATTGTTACGGGATAGAAGGAAGTAAGGAAAAGCTACTTGGCTTTAATGTTGTTTTTTCCTGGTAGAGATTATGAAGTTGTCTTTTTAAATGACTTGTAGAAAAGAATTTTTATGTATTTGAAATGTATTTTTTTTTATGATCACCAGTGATGAAATTAAGTTAGTGAGAGGGGGATTAAAATAGAGTTTATAGAAGAGGAGCATGCAGAGGATGATCATCCAGTTGTCACAGTATTTTGCTGGAAAATGTGGAGTAGGTGGCAATTTGTAGACAAAACCAGTGGGCTTGTTGTCTGAATCTGACAGTTAAAAGTAGATCATGCAAACCAGGCGTGTTCAGCTGGTGCTTGTTAGGAATCTGTGCTCAGTGTTACATACGCTGTATTGGATCAGATGTAGTGCAGCTTTAAGTGTGAGTTTACTGTCACTTTCCAAGGAACAGCGCCGTAAAAGGACAAACTGAGAGAAAACCTCATCTCTCAATTCTGTGCACAATCTTGCATTTTACTGTCTAGTGTGCCTTTGTGTCATCCCTGGATTACGTTCCTTGTAGGTCAAAGGACAGGCAGGGGGTTTTCCGCAGTTGTGATGGTGATCAGAGTGTGGCTGCATATGCAGGAAAAATGGAATCTGTTGTAGTTACATCTTAGGTGCCTAAAATTTGCTGTAACATTGGACAGCTCTTCATTTCCCACGTTTGGTTGGACACAAGTTCAGCAGAGAAGTCTTAGCTCTGGGGCTTCCATCTTGGGTACCTGGACAGGTGGTGATAGGACAAGAGGTACTGAACTGAAACAGGGTAGATTTAGAGTAGATACTAAGAAGAAATTCATGACTGTGAGGGTGGTGAGACACTGGAAGAGGTTGCCCAGAGAAGCTGTGGATACCCCATCCCTGTCAGTGTTCAGGGCCAGGCTGGATGGGGCCCTGAGCAACCTGGTCTAGTGGAAGGTGTCCCTGCCCATGCAGGGGGATTGGAACTAGATGATCTTTAAGGTCCCTTCCAACCCAAACCATTCTAGGATTCTGTTACAAATTGTTGCCCTGTCACCTATGGGACACATCTTTGCATTGAGGGAACCTGGGTGAGTGCAGCTGCATCAGCGTGTTCAGGGCTTCAGGAGTTGAGGCTCTTAACATGGTTGGATGAGGAAACAGTATCTGGAAAGCAGTTCATAAAGGCAGAATGTGCTGAATTTTTCTTTCATCAGAATCCTGTCAGAATATTTTCTGACTTTACAGAGTGCTTTCCTGCTTGCGTAGTAATATAGGTTGTATTGAATGTATTTTACTGAGACTTGGCTTCATCATGAAGTTATTTGACTATGGGTTCTCAGAAATTTCAGGCCTGTTTGGAATGGTAGCCCTTAATTATTGGTCTGTGAGTTAATGGCATCAAGAACCTTCAAGGTTTTTGTTCCTAATAATTACAGGAGTTGTTATAAACACGTATCATATCTTTTGATCATTCTGAATTCCTGTTTTAGTGTATTCTAGGACTTAATTAGTGAGAATTAGCTGCAGGGCACCAAAGTCATTGAGGTAGAATCCAATTTCCACAACCTTTTTATTCAAGAGGGCACAATCCTGAGGAGTCTGAGTTTTATTTTTTGGATTATTTTCAGTGTTAGTTAATAGGCCAGGATATCTGTGTTATTATTACTCTTATAAAATAGTTTCTAGACATCTCATGTTTTGGCTTGCCTCAATCTGAAAATGGGCTTAAGTGCCTGAAAATTGTTTGAGAAATTTAAAACTGTAATGAGGAAAAATCACCTTGGGGTATGTGGTAGAAGTCAGCGGGATTCCTTGTTCATACCATTTATGAAGTATCAAGGGAAACAGTTACCTGGAAGTTCTTGCTGAGGTTGTGGATAGTCTTTTAAAGAGGATACACTGCAGAAGCACACTGGATTTAGTACTTGATTTGCCTTTTTTTTTTTCCTTTTGAAGTGAGGATCATTCAGATTAAAAATGAATTAAAAAAGACTGATTTACAATTCTGGAATTTTATGTAAGTGGAATAGGAATAGTTCTTCGTTGATTTAATCTGACCACAAGTGTTGGTTAGCAGTAGGGAGGTGATGGATTTGTTGCGACAATGTGGGAAAAAAATCCTAACTGGAGATGATTATACTCTTAAAAAAACCTTCTTTGTTGTCTTGGCAAATTTACATGGGCTATAACGTCCTTGTGTTCCAAGAGGGGTTTTGAGAAAGTGACCTGGTTGCTCACTTCCATGATTTTAGAGTTTATTTCTACTCCTTCCCCCTCTGGCTGATTTCATACTATCTTTAAATACTAACACATGTCAGTTTATGTGCTGACTCTTCTGTTTATTCTTGATGAAGGTGCTTGATGCTGTTGTAACAGAGTGCTGTTAGGGCCACAGCAATCCCTGATTCCACTGATGAAAATTGGTGGAATCCTTGGTGGTGCCCAGTTTGTAACTGCTCAAATATTTGAAGAGCAGTGATAGATTTTCTGGTTCACTGTTGGTCAGTGCTCTCTCTGATGTAGCATCACAACATCCTCTGCTCCTTGTTTTTTATCATGCATTAAAGGAAAGAAAGGGCTACCACCAGGGTATACAGGTTGAGATGCTGCTTCTAGTGATACCTAAATCATTGTTATTGCACTGGTTTTATATTCCTAGACAGCTGCCATCTCTGAAGAGTCCAAATGCTTTTTTGGAAATGTCATGAGCATTTTGACAAGTAACTGCCACCTGTGATTCTTTTTCTTACCTGGTGAGATTATTATATGGGCTTATTATTTCCACTGACTGTGTTACCTCTGTGTTGCCTTGTGTTTATGTTAGCAAATGTGACGTAGATGTGTAATTTTTAGTTGCCAGGTGTATTAGTCTTAAGGAATGAGTAGGTCCCTAAAAGGCCTTTATTTTTATATAGGTAGGGTTTGAAGAGTGGAGCAGCGAGTAGAGATCTATGTCTTTGAGCTTTAGGAGGGGCTCTTTCAGGTCTCCTGGCCCAGATTTTTGGCCCCATCTTTTCAAGTGTGCCACTGAAGGTAACACTGTGGTATTTGAAAAACAGTACAGAAAGCATAGGATTTGCTTGGTCTGTCTGGAGTGAATCTTTTGCTGAAGAGGTATTCATTCTATCATGTTTCAGATTAACTGGATTATTTGAGTTTCTGTTCCATGTGTAGATGAGGGGTATGTTTGAAACACAGCTGAAATGAAATAAATATCCGTTAAAAATGAAGTTACGATGAAGTATGACAGTGCTTCCTCTGCAGAAGAATGAGATGAGAAAATGTTCCTTGCCAGGTGGAAAGTTAATCTACAGAGAGCCAACCATATTTTGTAGAATTTGTTTTGAGATGTTACGGAGAATGTAATCTTATCCTCAATAAGGTTTGCTGACATGAAGTTAGGGAAAAAATGCCTACTCTGTGCATGATGATGTGCTAAAGTTGAAAATGGAACTTAGGAGAATGGTTCCTATATTCTAAAACACTTGGATTGCTTTCATAACCTGAGAGCCCATGTTGAAATAACGTTTCCAAGCGCTGAAGTCAGATCTAGAAAAATCACCTGTGCTCTGTAAGATCTGTGTTGTTGTTATTCATGGCCTTCTCACCTATGGTTTAGAATAGTGTTGTTTTTTTCCTGTAAGTTTTCATTGTGCTGTCATGTATGTAAATGAGGAATGTCTTCCAGAATCTCTAAGATGGCTTTTGCAGCTAACTTGCAGGTTTTTTGAGCAAAACCTTCTTGGTTACACTTCCATTAGCTTATTGTCCAATGTTATTTAATCTATGTGGATGTATTAAGTAATTGTCTTGAATTTTTCTATAATTACTGTTTTTCTTTAGTACATGTAGATGGCCTTTTAGAAAACAATGAAGCTGAAGTAAAGATACTACATGAAAAGCATGCTTTTAAAAGAGCAATTTTAGGTGTAAGTCAAGCATGCAAGCCCTAAAATTGCAGCATTGAGCTTTACCTATGCCACTTAATTTTACCATCCTCATTATATTGTTAATATATTGTACCTTAATATTATACCGTAGTATTTCATGGTATGTGAACACACCCCAGAGCCCCTACCTTTTTGAATGTACATGAACTGAATAAGCAGCTGCTCTGTACTTTGCTTTCTTCTTGTTGCATAACGTGTGTTCTCTTACTGTGCTCTGCTTCATCCTGCTCTGAAGGCAGAATGAATATATTTCTTTGTGAAATTTCTGTAATGGTTATCAGTAGGCTTGTGAGGCCCTCATAGATAGTGTCTACTGCTTGCTTCACACCTAAGTCCTAGGTGGATCACTGCACCTGATATAGAGACAAGAAGTGGAAAGATGGGTGGGGGAATGATTTGCCAAGATAACAGACTTGCCCCAAAGGCAGTGGCAGAGCCAGAAAAAGAAGCCAAATCTCTCATAGTTCTGTTCCTTCATGGTGGTAAACAGTGTTTCTCTTTTCAAAGTCTTACTGTCATGCTTACCTTTTCTCCATGGCAGTCCCACATTGGTGTGCCCTCTTCCTCTGATGATTCTGCACCAAAGTGTCTGCTTCATGTTAGTTGGAAACCTACTGGTTCGTTGGGCTTTCTGGTCGGTGGTTAGGTCCTGGGAGAGGCCAGAGCCCTCTTGGCCACCTTCTCATAGCAGTTATCTCAGTCACTGGTGCAGGCTTACCTTTCCATCTGAGGTGTGCTGCCTTCTCCCCTCAGGGGCTGTGCTGGCTGCAGGAACAAGAGCACCATAAACTGATTAGTTCACCCTTGTGACCTATATTGAACATTGCTTGTTATTACAAGTATTTTACTATGCCTCAGGGAGAGGAAATGGATATTTCTTATTTTATGGCTGGAGAATTGGTGCCTGTGAGCAAGATGAAAATTTGTGTTTGGTATGGATGTCCATTGAGCTCTTTAAGAGCTTTTTTAAAAAATTAAAATAACAGCATTGCTTTCATCTTTGTATTTCTAAAGTATTGCTGTAAGTGATGTAATTGCAGCCTTGAGTACTCAGCATTTTGGGTAAATCTGACCCAAATGTGTCAGAATAAGCAGCCAGAAAATGTGCCAAATATAATTATTGATCACCTATTTAAAAAAAAATTTGGTAGAAAGGGCTTGATCCTATTTTGCAAGATAGTGTTCAACTGCCTAAATGGTCATGGTTTTCTTTTTGTGCACTCTGTGACTCATGCATGTTTTGGCACTTGGAACAAACAGAGCAAGGATATTATAATCTCTGTCTGACTAGTTTCACATATTTTTATGGAGCATTCCATCCAGTGTGCTGTAGAAAACCACACACACACACACACACACATATATATATATATACACATACATATATTTATGTTGTTTGTATTTAAAAGAATTACAGTATCTGTATTTGTGCTTGGGATTGCCCTGTCTCACCTGCAGGATCTTACACTCAGCCTTGTTGAACTTGATGAGGTTCACACAGGCCCATCTCTCCAGCCTGTCAGCGTCCCTGTGGATGGCATCCCTTCCCTCCAGGGTGTTGACCACTTGGTGCCGTTGGGAACTTGCTGAGGGTGCCCTCGATCCCGCTGTCCATGTCCCTGACACAGATGTTAAACAGCACCAGTCCCAGTACCAACCCCTGAGGAATCCCACTTGTCACTGGTCTGCACTTGGACATTGAGCCATTGACCACAACTCTCTGAGTGCAACCATCCAGCCAACTCCTTATCCACCAAGGACAAGGAGCATATGCACACACATACACAGACCTTTGCTCTTTGGGCCAATTTGAGAGCAACAGCAGGTTGTCATCTTCTGTAAAGCAGCACTAGCATAGTGCTTCTGATGAGTAGAGATGTTTCACAGATACTTGCAGATGGTAAAGAAGTTGTGAGGCCCAAGGAGTTTAAGGGCTTGTAAAAAAAATCACATTTTAAAAAATCTGAGCATCAGAGTAGGCACCAATGATAGGCTGGACTCTCAGAGTTAGGAGGAGGGATTGCCCCTTTCAACGACCTTTAGCTGTTAGATTGGCTCAGCTTTGTGATAGAACTGCACTGTTGTCAAAATCAAATGAAAAATCATTTGATACACTATCTGAAATATTTTTATAAAGTTTCAGCTTGAGGCATGCATGAGATAGATGAAATTTCACAAGATTTTCACCAGTTGGATAGAAGTTATAAAATGCTACTTAGAAGATGCTGGGTGGCCTTAGTTACGTGTAGTGCTTGTTTCCCTGGATATAAATGTCATCACAAGCCCCCAGTGCTCAAAAGAGCACTTTTGAGTGTCCAAGTTTCATGGTGCAAAGACAGAAATCCTGCATTGTTCTTCTGAGGTTAACTACCCAGGGGTAGAAATTCCCAGATAAATTCTCAAAAATAACTATTTTCTAGTAGTTTATAGCTTAGTGCTACAAAACCAGCGGCTTTTTTTTCCAGATAAAAAGTAGCATTGCCTGTGATTTTTGGACTATTTAAAGTATGTTCGTGACACTGGTGACACCCCTGTGGATTTTGACATGAAACTGTGGCTTTTTAAATACAGTATCCCAAGTTTTTCCATATGCACATTAAATATTAAGTTATGGTTATGCTGGTGATGATGGAATACAGATTTCAGGATAAGAAAGGTGACAAAGATTTTCACACATGGATAATTTTATGCATGATAAGGAGATTTTCTGTGAGTAATCCTGTTGATTGTAATAGGACTATTCACAGCTCAGTGTGAGTGTAAATCTTAGTGGGATCAGGCCCTGCACTGGCATGTGTTCAGCAACATGGAGCACTCAGAAATAACTGTGCAACAAGTCATAAGAGTGTATCATATGTTACCTTTTAGAATGTGTTGATTTTATGATCTGTTAACCTTTTCATGATGATTTATGTTTGATTGCTTTCTTTTTGCAAGTCAACACATTCTCATTGATTCTTAAAAATACTTGCGTGTTAATTTAAAAATCGTTCTTTTAGCTGAGTGTTATTTTTCTGAGTAGGGAGAAGAGAGAATTTTATTTAATGTTCTTTATTTAGAACAATTAAGTAGGGTATTATTCTTTACTTTCTAGGCTTCTGTGGTATGGTAAAAATTGAACCTTTGATATTGTGAAAGCTAGCTCTGTTTCCTTTTATATTGGACTATAGCCATATTTTAATAGTGCAACTAAAAATATTTTCTGATGTGATGAGAATAATCAGCATTTTTCATGGTTTGATAGGGATTTAAAGTGGATGTTAGGAACCTGTTAGGAACCTGTTAAGTTCTCACTTTTCTCTCTCTTTTGGAGGGGCTTGCATTGATGGTGGTTTTATTCATGGAAATGCTTAAACATTAAGCCTTTAAATATACTGTTAAGCCTTGTTGCTATCTTTTTCTTCATTAGCATTAGGAATTGCAGAATTATTGGTGACTTTTATACTTCCTTTTAGGAGGAAAGCGTTTGAGAATGTAGATAGCCATTTTTCCCGTGGTCTGAATCTGGCATAGCCGCTGGGTATGTCTGGGTGGCAGCTCTGAGGTGTTCATCTGTGTGTGCACATTGCCCTTGTGGAGCAGTTTCACAGTGCACTTTAATCTGATCTAACCACTGACCACTCCTGGAAGAAACAGTCCTGGTTCCCTGCTGCTGCTTCCCCACTGCCCGCCTCCCATATCCTCCACCTGCTCCATCCCACTGATCCAAACAAAACCTCATGGCTTTGCCGTGGGAATGTTTTTGTCCAACTCCCTTCTGAGTTGCAGAATGCTGCACTCAATTCAGAGGAGGCCTGAGGGGGGAGAGATGCAGGGCACTCCCTTTGGGCAGGTACGCCCTGTATTGGATTGTTTCTTGCAGTATCACTGAGAGTTGGGTAAATAACAAAACACACCAAATGTCTCACTGGAATGGTCTATCAGTTGGAGTTGATTTTATTGAAGTTTGGCCATTTAGAATAGTTTTACTAGTCATGCCAGTAAGCTGTGCTGATCATAAAGTGGTTGGCTTTTTAATTCAGAATAAACTTTTCCAAAGTGAATGCCACTAAATAGGGATGGAAAGAAATTCTGTAATAGAACAAGAATGTTCATTTAGGGAGTTTTATAGATTTATATGCACTATATTAATATATGTTTACAATTTAGCACAAATTGTAGCATGACCATGAAGATGAGTCCTAAGAAGCTGAGGGGTCTCCCAGATTGCCTTTTGAAAAGCTTATTGTATGTGCATTTTGCAGTGATAACCTTTGTACATTTTATGGTTTGGGCTCTGCATGCACTCATTATTCCAAAGGAGCAAGGATGTGGTAGGAATGTGCTCAGGTACACGTTCTGTAGCTTCAGATATTTGCTCATTAGGAATTTTGCCTCGTCTTACTGTAATGAAAACACATTTAGCTCCCAAAATGTGGAGCTAAAATAATGTCATCAGGATACTTCCAGTGTAAGGTTACCTCAAACCATTTAATGCCTTGGGCTGAGCACAGTGTCAGCTTTTGTGAGGGGAATCTTGGAGGTAGTTTTCATCAGAACAGTATCAGGTTGCTAAAGGCAAGTTAGAATTGCTGTTGTGCATCCTGGCTCTTGTGTTTGGGTTGTTGTATCTTAGAAAACATGGTCAAAGAGAGCTGATTGCTATAGTGAAAGTCATATTTCTGTTTCAAGTCTTTGCTAGAGTTCTTCAGAAGGAGCTAAGGTTTAAGCCAGAATAATAGTTTTAAGAACTTTCTTTTCCTGTTTCCCTTAGCCTTCTTTCATTTTGTTTTTGCCTTGCAAAAGTAGGGAGAAGATAGTATAGGAGAGAGGGTGGAGTGGGATATGGATATAGAAAGTAGCAAATCCTGCTTTTTAACACTTAAAAGGAGTAGTAGAAGTTCTAAAACAACAAAGGCATTTGCAGGACAATGTTTACAAACATAAAAAGTCCATCTTTTAAAAAAAAGGCAAAAACATTAAACTAGTTCTGTTCTACAAATAGATACTAAACTGCAGATGATTTTTGTCTTTTGTCTCTGCTGTTAATCCTTAAACATATTTTCTTTTCTCATATGTCATAAATAGTCTTTTAAATCCTACAGAATTCGTGTTTCTGCACATATGGGTTTTATTTTTAAAGTGAACCCAATTAGTATCTCTTGAGTACTTGCTCATTAAATTAAATAATGCCTTACTGCTTGCTTAAGGAAAGAAGGGAGAAGACAGAATAGCCCTTACCATCAATCAAAGTGGAGGACAAGAGCTGGACCATGTGTTGTACTCCGGTGGCTTACGAGTTTTGCTGCTTTCCTTCAGTGTCTCTGTTCAGATCTACTTCTTAGCAGCCACCATCCCAGCAGACTTTCTGAATCAATGAATGTTTTTTTCTTGATGGTATTTTTATTTTTGATTCTGAATTGAAATGTTGCCATGCTTTTCATGCAGTATGTTTTTATTTAAGTGGTTGTTTCTTTAATTAGGAATATTGTCTTTACTGCTCAGCTCTCTAGCTCGGTGCACGACTCTTTGGAAAAGCTGATGTCAGGGCTCCTGAAATGAATAGTTCTGAAGTACAGCCGGAGGCTTTGGCGAAGCAGCGGTTTCTGAATGAAGCGATGTGGTTCACGATGGGGATGTGCTGCAGGCAGCTGTGGAGCACCCTATGAGAAGAGAAGGTGCTGGGAGGGTCCTGTGAGACCTCTTCCGGGCAGTCCTTCCCCTTCCTCTCTCTCTTCCCCTGGGGAGCTCTGCCTCTAGATGTCTCTTGTGAGATGCTTTGCCTACAGTAAAGTCTTGGAGAACCTCTACCAAGCAAAATGGATTCTTTAAATGTTTCATTGACAGCTCTTTTTCTGTTAGTTTATAGAGAAACTAACTCTAAGAAAAATCATGAGATTACTTGGTGAAGCATAATAGAAGTTCTGAAATTCCATGGAAAACATCTCTGCAATAGGGATAACAATGTCTTATGCCAAGAAATTTGCTTGTGTGTGTGTATGTGGTTTGTATTTTTGTAGCTTCCCTAGAGATAATCTCTAAGTAAGTTGATCTTTATTTCACAAATGTATCTTGCACTTAAAAATGCATTTAATCTTTTCAGGCTTGTTAAAGTGGTCTTGTTTGAATGCTTTTAACTTACATTTCTTTATCACACTGTCATTCTTCCAAGAACACTTCTCCTCATCTTCAATTTAAATGATAGAATTCCTTTTGTGTGAGCCAAAAGGTGTCACTTGACAAATTACATGTGTTTTACTGAATTAATTGCATTTGGGATGCTTCTTGCTTGGATTAATAGCCTGTTTTTGTTTGTGGTTCTTTGTTTTAAAACGTTACCTCTGTTTTAAAACATCACCTGCGAGTCAATGTAGCTTAGGTTCTGTTTTGTCACTTCTCATATGCAGCCTAACACAATGAGTTCTCACTGTTTTTCTGTGAAAAGCCAGATGTTTGAAAGCCTGATTTAATAAGCAATGCACTCACTGCACCACTTCTGATATGACTCAAGATCATGACTGGAAGACAACTTGAGGGCTTTCAGTTGCGTGACTGCTAAACCTGCTAGTCAGGGTGAGAAAGAAACTGTTTCCATATACTTTGCAACTGAGGGAATCAGCAAGAGCCATCAATACCAGTCCACAGCTGGCTTGTCCTCTGGGAAGCTGCTGTATCTCACCAGCTGTCCCAAGGTTCGGCATGTCGGAGTCTTCCTGCCTCTCTTGGTGAGAGTAGCAGGATCTTCTGTGCGGTTAAACACTCAGCTTCTTAGCCTGCCTAACTTCCTGCCAGGAAGTAGCTTTAAATCCAGGATTTCCGCAATTCCTACCTAATTTCAGAGTGATGTGGCAGTATCATGCTCCATGTGGAACAGCCTTCTGTGCTGTTCTTGCCAGTGGCCTGAGCAGACAGATTAGGGCCACCATGTTCTCACACTTGATGCTGTTTGTTCTTCTTTGAATGTGTTTCAGCATCTTGAGTTCTTTCTCATACCTGTCCACGTCATTCCTTTGGAGAATCTGCAGTGGCCTGATGCTGTCGTATTTCTGTGGTGTGGAACAAAAGCATAGTGAATGACAATCTGTGTCAGATGTACCCTGAGGACTAACTTCAGATAAAGGCTGAAATGAGTAGATCTATCTGTTTTATTTTCCTTGAGGTCTGTCTTTCAAGCTGGATATTTAGAATGCTCTACCAAAAGAACCAGTCTCAGCCTTAGGTCTTTTGCACCATCTCTTACCAAATGACGGCTTCATGGGAGGCAGATTCTTAAGGATTTCAGTTCCATCTCACCTTTCTTACTTGGCACAGGATATTCCAAACCAAAAAGATGATAAACTGATTTTCTTCTTTTAGGATGTTGTTGCAAGATCTCTAGGAGATCTGCATTGGTGGGAAAAGTACAGCCTTAGTGCTGTGCCAGGTTTTGTTTGTTTGTTTGTGTTATTGCTGCGGAGCTATCAGTATGGTTTCCCAGTTACATCTGAAGAGTACTTCATGGATTATATGTCTGCAAGTGGCTGTGTGGCCTACCAGACCTGCATTTTCCCTTGAAGACATCTCATTCTCTTACTCTAAACTGCGTAAATTTGAGAGTCAACTTGTCACACAGCACTACCTGAGCTAACTCAAGGCATTAAGAAATTGTTGTCTGTATTTGAAGACAGATATTGTGAAAATCAAAAGCATGATTCAAACTTCCTTATGTTAAAATTGCAGGAGAACAAAAAAGGACAAATGGCAAGCATAAATGTGCTGAACAGAATTTTTCCATGTTCTTCTCCTCTCGTGGGTGGTTTTGGTCCTTAAAATGGGCTTTTTATGTGGAAAGGAAGAATGTTAAAAAGACTGATGACACCGTCATATATAAAGACATTTAGCTTGGTGACTCTGTCCTCCTGATTTCCAGCAGAGCAAGGCTTACTAAAAATAATAAGAAAAGTATTTGACTGAAGAGCTTCTTCCTTTGGTGTGCCTCTTAAGTATTTGAAACTGAGAGAGGTCAGACCATCCTGGCTGTCAGCCTTTCTATGATGTATTCAGAAGTTTAGAACCTCTCACGGTAGAGAATAGGGACAAATGTTCTTTCACTTTCGAGTTGTAAGACATGAGTTGCCATTAGGAGGTGTTAATGGACTTTTTACTTTGTTTGTTGAGGTGTGTGGTGAGGGTTTTTTTGTTTGTTTTGTTTTTCAAGAAATTGAGTTAATTTTACTTTCAGAATCTTAAGAACCAGTAGTAATATTTGAAATAAAGTACAGTGTAGGAGAACTTCATGAAATGTTTCAGCTCTTTCGTCTCTTTCAGCTGGTGGCTTCCTTACCTACCAAGTACTCTAGGAACTCACCTAAAGAGAAAACAGTATTTATTTTGTAAACTTGGTGTAGCTTGGTATAAAGAAAGCTTCACAAATGTTTAAGATACACTGAGAATTTTCAAAATATTTTCCTGGTGAAGAAAATTATTTAGGAAGTAATCGAATGGATCAAACTGAAAATGGAAATTTAGACATTTGATGTGCATTTGTTTGATGAAGTGTTTTTGCATGTTGGCAGGCTGTTAGACTGGCAGGGGGCTGCTGTGGTGCAGTTCTGCAGAGTGACGGCTCTGCTGATTTTAGGCAGAGACCTGATTTCTGTAGACCTGAGCTGTAGAGAGACCTGATTTCTTTGGTTATGGATTGTCATTGCGAGCTGCAGGGAAAGCAGCATAGCCTCTGACTTTAGACTTGAATGGAGATAGATCCTTTCTCCATGCTGCACTCTCAGGGGGACAGAATTTGCAGCTGGTGTCTAGCAGTGTACCCACATCACACCTGTATCCCGACTCTGAATGCATCAAAGTCGAACGTGCTGCTGCTGTCCTGATGCTGCCCAAGGTCTTGTCTGGTGCTTTGGCTGGGCCTGCTGTGTGTTGTCCAGCTCCACTGTGCCTCTGCTCCCGCCCCTGTGTCTGCTGTGGCCTGTGTGTGTATTGCCTCTGCTCTCTGGCTGTGGCAACACAGAGGGATGGAGGAAGGATGTCGGTCTGTCTGTCTGTCTGTCTGTCTGTTGGTGTGTCTGTCTGAAGGAGCACTGAGGAATGGGTAGGGGTTATGGGCCTGCGGAATAGGGTGAAGGAGACTGACTGCTCTGACTGGAATCCAGTGTGCCAAGGAGAAGAAGAGTCCTAGAACTATCTTGTATATATAATAATGAGTAGAATGAGAAGATGCTGCCACTTCCAGCTTCACAAAAGCCTGCTGCTCTGTGTTAAAAACCAATTAATAATGTCATGACACTTGTTGGAATATTGTGAATTGTATTGCTTTTCATGATTGGAATTTTTATTTCCTCACTAATGCTCCTGCTTAGTGGGTATGAAAGTGAATGTCTTTTATGAACAGTTCTGACCTCTCTATAGTCTTTATTTCATATATACCTTTAGTTGCTATGAAGTTGCATTTTCATAGAATCACAGAATAGTTTGAGTTGGAAGGGACCTTTAAAGGCCATCCAGTCCTACCCTCTGCAATGAGCAGGGACATCATCACTTAGGTCAGGTTGCTCAGCCCCATCCAACTTTGCCTTGAATGTTTTTCTGGATGGGGCATGCACCACCTCTCTGGGAATCTTGTGCCAGTGTTTCAGGACCCTCAGTGTAACAAAATTCTTCTTTATATTTGGTCTAAATCGACCATCTCTCCGTTCCAAACCATTACCTGTTGTCCTGTTGCAACAGGCCCTGCTAAAGTTTTACCCCATCTTAAAAGCCCCCTTTTAAGTAATGAAAGGCTTTTCAAGGTCTCCCCAGAGCCTTCTTTCTCTCATGCTGTTGGCATAGCAGAGATGCTCCAAGCCTTTGATAATTTTTGTTACCTCCCCTGGATTTGCTCCAGCATATCCACATCCTTCTTATGTTGTGACCCCAGAGCTGGAGGTAACACTGCAGGTGGGGTTGCAAGAGAGTGGAGTGGAGTGGAGGGGCAGAAGCACCTCCCTCAACTGCTGCTTTGGATGCAGCCCAGTTTGCTCTCTCTTGTGGATATTAAGATGTTCCAGGAGCTACAGTATGCCTTGGGGTAGCAGCAGTGAAAGGACACTGAAAGGACAAGGAAATAGGGAGAACAGGACTGATATGAAAGAGGTGTTTGTAAAAGAGTCAAAATGGAAAAAGAGAACAGAGTAAAGAGGGCATAGAGGAAAAAAATTAAACGTTTTCTAAAGCATCATTTAATTACCAGAATTTTGCCAGTAGTCAGAAGCGCTTTGATTTGAAACCTTTTATTTGAAAGTGTTCAATTGTGTACACACGGATGTGTGTGAAAGGAGAACCTTTCCATGTTCCTCCAAGATATCCAACTTTTGGTTCTTATTCAATATCAATTTTAGGACTGCATGTGTGTTTGTTGAGTACTGACTTGAGTTCTTATAAAATGTTTTTAAGTAAAAAATTTTAAGCAAGTGCACCAATTGTAGATGTTTACTATTAAAACTTTCTTTGTAGGTTATTGCACTTAAGAATGAACATTGAAGACAAGCTGGGAGGATTATTTCTTAAATGTGGTGGCATAGACCAGATGCAGTCATCCAGGGCTATGGTAGGGATGGGTGCAGTATCTGACCAGTCTGGAGTATCGAGAGAACGGCAAGAGGCAGTGCTTCAAGATCGGACTATGCCGCACCAAGAAATTCTTGCAACAGATGAAGTGTTACAGGAAAGTGAACTTCGACAGCAAGAGATGATTTCACATGATGAACTAATGGTCCATGAGGAGACGGTAAAAAATGATGATGAAATGGATGCGCAAGATAGACTTCCTCAAGGGCTGCAGTATGCTGTTAATGTCCCTGTAAGCAATTTCTTTGTGAAATATTGGAGAGATTACTAGGAAGCTTGATCTGGTAGTCTAATCCTACTCTGGCAAGAATCTATTAATTGCTTGTTTGGATTTTGATTATCAAAATATTTACGTCATTTGCCTCTGGCTGTGGATAAATTTTGCCAATTAAGTATAATCTTTAAGTAGCTGTTTTATAAATATTTTATAAGCAGGCTGTTACCATAGAACTAAAGAGTTAAAATGTGCTCCTTTAAGTATATTTAATGTTCAAGGGTAACTACGAACCGGAATAAATAGCGTTATTAGAAGGTGCATACTGTTTATGCTGTTCATAGTACTGTTTAGTTGCTTTTGCTATAGGAAGCATCTGGTATGTTTTTAAGGTATGTGGACGCTTTTGCAATTGCATTCACACTGCAGGTTGGACTGTGACACTTCATACATGACCATAAATATGCCCCTCCACGGTATCTCATAGAAGGCATACCTTGGCTTTCCTAGAGCATAGAGATGACTTCCTTTTGAAAACAGAGCATCTGTCTGTAATGCAGCACATCATCACTGTTACCCTTCAAACATAAAGGACAATTACCAGGACTATAAAAGTAGATAGCCTTACACACGAAGAATAATCTTCAGAAACACAACACTGTTAAAACACTACTCTGTTAGCTGTAGATCAGGTGGCTCAGGTGTTAGAAAAATGTGAGAGTATCATGGTCTTTATTAAAGTTCACATTAGATCGAGATTTTTAAATTTTTTTTTTTCAAAAACTTCATTAGAACTGGTTTTTTTTTTTTTTTTTTTCTTAAAAAATACTTCTGTCTTAAATATATAATAAACTATTCCGTTAAATCTTGTCTTGACAACAGCATGGACTAAAGTAAAATAGGTATGAAAAACTGAATGGTTTTACAGATGGAAGTGATTTTAACTTATGAACTGATCTCAAAATCACCACAGGTCAGGAAAAAGGACCTTGGGAGGTGAATGAAAGGATACATCAAAATGTTACTGAGGAAGTTAACTGTGCCCTTTTTATTTAAGATACATATTAATTCTTTCACTTAAATTTCTGAAAGAGTGAAGCCAGAAGATAATTCCCTTAGGAAAAGGTTTTCTGTTTCAGCAGTTTGTCATCTTCTAAAATTGAAAAATTGCTTTTCTGTAGTGAGAACCTTACCTGAAACTGGCACTTGGTATCTTAACAGATCAGTGTAAAGCAAGAAATTACCTTTACTGATGCATCTGAACAACAGAAACGAGACAAAAAACAAATACGAGAGCCAGTAGATTTGCAGAAAAAGAAGAAAAGAAAACAGCGTTCACCAGCAAAAGTAAGACATTGATTTGGCAAAACCAAGATTAAAAGGACCTGAAGATTTGGTTGACTATGACTAATTTCATTAGCATTTGAACTAGTTAGGCTGGAAATTGTTTGTTTGCTCAGTAAAGATGCAGTTCTGAAGTTCACCAGAGACCCAAAACAAAACTGATATAACAGTGTTTTTCTTTGAACTCTTTTTAGCAACATGAACTCTTGACATATTTTAACATCTGTCTCTCCAGGCAGTTCTCTCTCCAAATATTTTTTTTTTTAAATTATGAGTCAGTAGCTTTGTAGACCATTTATAAATCATTACTCTGTATCTATCTAATAATAGTTGTGCTTTTCTGTGAGCCTGATAATTTTATATGCTTCATGCATAGCAGTGAAAAGTTTTTAAAATAAATCTAAAATGGTAGTTTTGAAAATTCTAAAAAGTTTACTAATATATATAAAATAATTTACTGCTAGGGAAAATTCCTGTGGTCATAATCATCTTCATGTATGTATTTATTTATATCAAAAGATTCTTACCCTAGCTGCTGGTTTGTTACTTAAAGATTTGTTTTGTAGATCCATTCATGAGGAGTATGTATCCCTGTATGTCTGAAAACAATTTTCTTCTGTTGAGAAGCACTTCAGATAAAACCAGAATCATTTCACCTCATGAGGTAGCAGTGTTACATTTTCTAGTGATTCCCCAAGTCAGTATTAATCTTCAGACTTAAAATAGAACATATGCAGGCTGCTCTGATAGAAATAAATCAGTTATATGTTATCACACAGCAGCATTAAAATAAGCCTACTCAGAAATCAACCCAGACTGTTTGTACATCAAAGGAAAACTCACCATAATACAAAGAAAATCTCCCAAACCTCCTTTTTGTTGCCCTGGGAGCAGGACCCTCCAGTCCTCTTCAAAGCACTGTCAAATAGGGTTGCACCTGTAGTATTCTTGGAAAGCTGAGAAATTGCTTCAGATTGGGTGTGGAAGCAAGTTCCAAATGCTGTGCATTTTTTTCTCACTTCTCCCTTTGAGAGAAAAAGGAGATCTAGGTTGAGTACATCCAGAGATCACTTCCATGGAAACATGGCAAGGTAGAAGAGGGGTGTGCCCCTCTTTCTACAGACGTGTGCTTGCATGCTTCCTTTTTATCTCCCAGTCTGCCAGGGTTGTCTTTTGAGATGACAAAAGATTGAAAAATGATCAGGAGAATTGTTAAACAGGTTCTTTTTCAGTCTCTCTTCCCCTTTTTCAGACCTGTCAGAGTAGAAAAAAGCTGAAGGACTGACCTAGGTGAGAGCCTACTGCAGTTTCAGTATTTCCAGAATAATGGGGTCGATTTTCCATCCAAACAGCAGCTGGAACTCTGACAAGTGGAAGTCAGTTAACATTCTGAAACGTTATAAATTCTATCTTATATCAATGCAGTAATCAGAGAACAAAGAAGTCATTAGGTGTTATGACTTGTGCCTCCTTTTCCCTCCTCCATGCACACGCACACATGCACACACGGACACACGCACGCTCACACACACACGCACAAGCTTCTTTGTTGCTTTTATTAGGGAAGCTGCTCTGACAAAGTTAACTCTCATCATTTAAGAGGTGGTACAAGGAGTAGGTTACGTAGAAGAGCCCAGGTTTAGGATAACCATGAAATTAAGTGTATTTTCTGCACAATTATTTTAAAATTTCAATATAACGTATGAAAAGCATTTCATAGCATGTATTTAAATTTGTTTTAAAGATGCAGTCTGTTACAGAACAGAGTCTTTATAATTGTCTCTATCTGTGACTGGAGCTGTAACACACCAATCTTACAAACGTATGAATGTGCTTGTCCTTCAGAGTGAATGCACAAGAATTTGTTAGTCTGAGACTCACTCTTGTTTTGATGCAGGAGAATTAAAAATTAAGTAGATCCTACAGTATTTGCTACTATTTCGGAGATACTGTTTCAGTTATTGCCTCTCTCTTTCTCATCACTGTCATTATCATAAAACCTAAAACGCTGTAGCTAATTGCAGATGTGTTTTCCCAGCATACTTTTATTTTTTGTTAATAACAAGGGACTAAACTGTATTATTTAAGGTTCCTTAAACTCTTCTTTATAGTTTTGTTTGCAGTTAAGCAAGACTTTTGTAAATGTAATTTGTTTACTGGTTTTCTTATTCTCTTGCCAGAGATAGTAGAGATTTTGGGTTTAGGTTTAGTTTTCTATTTTTATTCTTTTTGACAAATTAGAGAAAACCTGTGATTAGCTTTATTGAATAAGGTAGATGTGGTGCATTTTTTTAAATTTAAGTTTTTTTAACTTTATATGAAAATAGTGGCTTTGTTTGACAGCAAAGCAATTGAGTGTGGCAAGTTGAAGTCATCAAGGAGATGCTTTAATATGTATGTTAAGTGAGCAATACTTTATTGAGTGAAAAACCTGAAAGGGGATAAGAGTAATACTATTTTCTTGGTTGTTTGGCTTTGGGATTTTGGTTTTTAAAATACAATTTTACCTTTGAGACTATTGGTATTATATAGATGTAGATAATATTTATGACTATTCTGGTTAAGCTTTAATGACTTTCAGCAAACATTTAGAGTTGTGATTTGAAACAAAGAAAATAACTTTTCGCTTTTGCTTTAGAATTTGATTACCCATGGTTTAGTGCCCAGAAGTGGTTTGATTACTTTGCATCCTTTCCAACAGACGGACAAAATAAACAGTAGCGTTTAAAGTGACTCAGCTGTGCCTAGGGAAGCTCTAAGCTGATTTTCCGTGAGCTGCTTTTGTCTCCGTCCTGTTGAAGTATCTCTTAATGCACAACGAGACACAAGTTGGATTGGACTGCAATTGGAAATGTGTATTAGAAGCTTAACGCATAGTTTTGTAGAAATTAGCATTGTTTTACCTGAAATATTTACATTTTCTGCATCAAAAAAATTAATGTTTTTTTTTTTTGTAGTTAATAAGACATCTTTAGAGGGTAGTGTGAGAACAAATTTTACTCTTTTTAAAATAGATCCTTACAATAAATGAGGATGGATCACTTGGTCTGAAAACCCACAAATCTCATGTTTGTGAGCATTGCAATGCTGCCTTTAGAACCAACTACCATTTACAGAGACATGTCTTCATTCATACAGGTACTGCTTGACTTCAAATTTGTCTTTTCTACTATATAAAGAGTTGTTTACTTTTGTTAAAAATGTTTTCAGCTCTATGCGAATTTCAGTTTTAAGAGTGTAGCTAACTTGGCATCTAAGCTTAGAGATTCCATGCACCAAAGTGTCAAAAGAATATCAGAAAAAATAAATCAACATATATTTAATAAACTGAAGAGCTAACTGTTTACAAGGTTTCTTTTCTTTCTTTATCAGAAAGTAATGGGTTGACTTGTAGCCTAAGTGCCAAAAATTGACCCCTTTGTAAAATGTGCTGCGGCTGCTTATTTGCCTGATGAGGTATCTCTCTGTTCGGAGAAGTGAAAAAGGTACTTACTGTTATAATAGCTTGCCAGTATCCTGAATGCAGTCTGTGCCAGCATCCTGATTGATCTTGCTCATGAGGAAATTACAGCCACTCCAGATCACTCTTCCGTGCTAGCCTTAATGTGACTCTTAGGATCATGGAGAGAACTCTGCAGTTCATATACGTAGTAAGGCAAATGTTTTTTGGTATCAGGGTATTTTTGGAATTCGCTCAGATGCTGGTTTTCTTAATAGACATTTTAATATTCCTCGAAAATAGTTATCAGAAACAACAGTGTGTAGTTATTAACTGATGGATGTGGAATTATATTGTTCAAGGTGAAAAACCATTTCAGTGCAGTCAGTGCGACATGCGTTTCATACAGAAGTACCTGCTACAGAGGCATGAGAAGATTCATACTGGTGAGTATAGTGCCTTGAGTATCTTTACTGGCGTGCTTAAAAACTGTTTGCCCACTCAGGCAAGGTTTCTGGTAACAAATATGCAGCCTAAAACCCTGTTGTAGTTTGTTTTAATTTAACACATGTTATAAAGTTGTGAAACTTTTCAAAAGAAATTAGTTTTGTGCTTTCAACTTGTTCCACTTTCCTTTGGCTGTAAAATGAGTATGAACTCCAGTAAGCAGATCTGAAAGTAGTTTTCTATAAATAACCCCAGAGCAGCAAATCCTGAAGTTTGTGCATTCATAAAAGTCAAAGTTCGTTAAGCAGTTCTGTCTTTTGTTGTTATCAAGTTAATTCAGACAAGGGGGGCTTCCAAATTACATTTCCGTAGATTTATTTGTTTGTTTGTCTGTTTGTTTGTTTTGGAATTTGATGGAAAAGTGCCAGGACTAAAATGGCCAAAATGCCTAACCCCAAAGGTATTAGTATCAGCTTTTCTTTTCAATTCTTTTCTTCTTTTAGGTTTAATTCAGAACTGTTCTAAAAATAACAGTCTTAGTTTAAAAATACACAGTACAGGTCAAATAAGGCCCAAAGCTTTAAGCCAAAAGAGAGTTAAAGTTTATATATGTTTATTTTTTTTTATCTTATTGCACCACACAGAACCACATTCTTTAACAGGTTTGGTTTCACTGGGTTTTTGGCATTTTGGTGCATGGCCTTTCAATCCCTCTTTAAATATTTTGTAATATGGTCCCTTTTGGACTAGATGCCAATTTCTCAGCCTCTTTTTCAGAAAAGCAGAGCTGGTGAATGTGCACAGTGTTTCTTGGCTGTAGCATTTAAATGGATATGAAAGCTACTAACACGCAGTGCAGTGTGTGCATGTGTAAGGGTTGAGAGGGAGAAAAAACTCTGCAAAATGAATTTTCAGAGCAGTGTACAGGGAGTTACATGCACAAATGCCCTGTTGTTTATGGGATTTTTGTATCCTAGGTTGCCATGAGTCCAGACTAAGTAGGTTTCCTTCAGCCAGTCAGCCACAGAAGAGTCTTCCATTCTTCTGTCCAGTGTCTTTGTTCTGCTCCTAGTCTTTCCTCTGGCTCTGAATTGGTGAACCATTCTGCCTCCACTTTGTGTAGATACTTATTCTTGAAAAGAATGCTCATTCAGTCTCTTCCATCTATCTGGCCCCCAACCCCCCAAAAAAGGCAAAAATTTAAGTGCAGTCTTCACATTTTTTAGAAGATTTTTCTTTTTTTTTTTTCAAATGAGGATTATTCCCTGTACGTGGCTTTGAAAATGAAAGTCTGGGCAATATAGTTAATTAACACTTGACTGCAAATATTTTATAAATTGATTTAATTATCTTTTTAAATTTAGCTTCTAGCTCTAATGAGAATTCTATGTCGATTGTAAGCTTTGGAGGGAGGGGGTGGATGTGGTGGGATTGTAGGTTTTTATGCCAGCTCTTACATATTCTAGTCTTTGTTTAGCAGAGAAAAAGGTGCCATTTAATTAATTACCCATACTGTTATCTGAATTTTTTTAGATAACTGTTTTCCTCCTTTCCTCAGCATCCTGAGGTATAGTTTGGTTGTTTCTCAGAAAAGAGAAGGGGGTGCTTGTGCTTAAGTTGTTGAATCATGGATGTTTTCCTAGATGACAGCTAGTAATGATTAGGAGAAAACATGTAAAACCCAGCTTCCAGGAGTGGCAAAATTTTTTCTGAAGGCCGTTTAGTTAACAAGAATTTAACTAGTGTTTAATTTTTGGCTTCACCCAGTTATAGTGTAGCTAATTGGCACTCTGCATACCTGTCTGTGCTTTCACCTCTGTATGACAGTGTTCACCACTGGGCCTTAGCTGTTTGTGTAGTCACTCTGTTGTTCAGGGCTGCATAACTAAACCCATCCAGAAAAGCTGAATTTTCAACTTGCTTCTCTAACGAGAAGGTGAGCAGTGGGTCTGTGTTACACTTTGATGAAAGTAAAGATCTGTTTGTATTATCCATACTCTTTTAAAAACATTTCTTAACTTTATTCAGTACTTTTTTTCTGTTTATTTTGTATTTTTATCTCCATGAATGACCACTTATAGCACCAGCTTTTGTACGGTGTTCAAAATACTGATGAGGAACAGGAAATCTCTTACTATTTTAAAGATGTCTATCAAATTCTCCAGTTTATTTTAAGCCAATCAAAGAGAGTAGTAACAGGTAGAAGCCCCATTTTATGCCTGCTACAAGCCCCCAATTTACAGGTGCCCCAGCTAGTTCCAGTCTGATTTGACTTTGGTTCTCTGAACCACTCCTTCAGAGGAAATGTTGTGAGGGAGTTAGGAAGCAATCAGTGAACAGCTTTATTCTGTGTAAATAATTAAACAGTTGCATCTAAAAGCAGACATTGCATTAATACAAAATTTGCTTATAATTGCATGTAGAGGAGGGCAGCAGTGTTGGAACCCTGCTGCTAAACTTGTCCCTAATGATACAGAAAATTGCTATTTTAGTTGTAAGAGAGGGAAGAGTCACTGGTATGCAAATATTTTCAGTTTACGAGGTTGGAGAAGATGCTGAATGTTCTTTTTTTTTTTTCCTTCAAATATGTCTGCTTACTTTTAGCTTAGAGATGTTTCTATATACCTTACCCACTCATGTGTTCATGTGTCCTAATTGTGTAAGCCACCCTACTTTCCATTTTAAACACAAAAACTAAGATTACATTTAAAAAAATAAAACACCATTGGGGCTAACAATTCAAATGCCTTCTTATTCAGTCATGCTGATTTTTTATTGCCTTCTTTGGTATTTCATAATTTGTTTTTTGTCTGTTTAGACTTTAAAATGCCTGGGTTTATAATTGTTACAGCCTTCATACACGTAATATTTGTACTACATTTGATGAGTAGTTCTATTGCTTGGTTTTAATAGATTGCCAACATAGACACAACACATGAGCTGTTTTCATAAATAATGCATTGATTGTTGTATTGTATTTTTAAATTTTAACTTTTTTTTATACATCTGATTCTTTCCCACTCACCAAGACATTTCAGGAAAATGTGTCCTGGATTCTCCCTGCATTAGCAAAAGGCTGTTATTAATGATCTCCTCCATTTGCAATAGATCCTGTTTGAAAAGTACAACAAAATTCTGGAAGGCATCTGAAGTTTTGGGCTTCTGCTAGGATGAAATTATTATTGGAAGCCTATCTTCATATTAATTTTTAATCTTTTTCTAACATTATCTTTCATATGAAGATTAAAGCCAGAATTAAGTATGGTATCAGTTTCAAAAAGTTTTTCTTAATCTTACTTTCAGAGTGTTCTGGAATTGTACTGAAAAATACTATTTTCTGTATTGTGCTGAGTAACTCCAGGGCAGTGTCCCCAGATTTTTCTCCCTGTTAAGGCACGGCCAGCAGTGCATTTAATGTGCCCTGAAAGTCTCCAAAATTGCTGGTGGTTGTAATACACTGAAAAACCACAGACCCCTGTTTGGCCCTGTTTAAGCCTTGAAATGGGAATAGGTAGCCGGGGAGTCTTCTTCCAGCAAATAGCCAGCTTGAGTAGGAAAATGATAAGGAATTCTGTGTCCATTCATTTACAGAAATGAGTGTAAGGCTGCAGGTAAGTGTATTAATGAAGTGTTCTGCATTTCCTGGGGTTGCAGGATGGCTCCTTAGAGAGCTGTTCAAGGCCAGAACAGGACTCAGCTATCTTGCTTTAAGGCTCAGGATAGTTTTCAACACAAACAGCCACTCCATTCTCTAAAAAAAAAAAAAAAAATGAAAGCAAGCTTTGAGACAATGTAAGGAGAGTTGTTTGAAGTGGCAATTTAAAAAAAACCACAAAGTAGAATAGTGGAGCAAAGGGAAAGAAAACAGTAAGTAGCAAGGACTAAGTAGTAGTGTTCTGGAATGGGAGAGTTCCCATGTATTAAACAAGAACAATGAGGTCTAAATGTCTTGCCTCAGCTTGCTGAAAATGGAAGGCAAGGACTGGAATTTGATTCAGAAAGTCTCAACAGGCTCGTTGGGAGTAAAGCACTGTAGTTGCGAGGGTGCCTAACAAATGAAGAGAACATGAAGAATGAAACTGGAGTTTGAAAGTTAATAAATAGGCCAGAGAGGAGGAATTGCTTATAAGCAGTATGAGAGAGAATGGTATGATAGGTGTGATAGGTGGTATGATAGGTGGTATCAATGGCATTGATAGGTGGTATCAATGGTATGATAGGTGTTAGGACTTACAAGGGATGTTGAAAAAAGCGCAAAATTTTATGGTGCTTATTAATAAGCAAGAAATGATAAAATTCTCTAACTCAAGTGAAAGAAGAGATAGGACGCTGAGGTTGTGAGCCTGTAGAAAAAGAACTGATGGAAGCTGAGAGATCTGAGGAGAAGAGATAATTTGATTTAGGAGAGAATAAATTGGAATAATTTCATCCAGGAAAGGGATTGGCTGAGAAGCCGCATGGAGAGGTAAGAATTAATAATTGGAAATAGGACATAGGCTTACAAAGAGAGAGATTTAGAAGTTGCTTGGAATTAAGGAAGTTGGAGCTCTGGGCGTTAATGATCTGACTAGGAGCACATGTGTGGGCGATACAGATATCTTCCATTCTAGTTTCTATAAATATTGGAACCTCATTTTAAGGTACTGTATTCCCATTTGTAGAAGGATGTGGATAAATTTCTCTATTCTAAATGGAAAATACACATTCTGACAACATTTTAAATAGTAAAATCTATTAATTTAAAGTTTTAAATTTTAACAGTTAATTGTTGGTAATTTCATAGTTCATAACATAATTAGTAAGAATAAAACTACCTTAGGAAAGAGCAATAGTCTGCATATTTCCGGAAACAAAACATAAATAGTTTATATCCCAAAAATCAATGCAGTGCAGCATCCAGAACAAAGAGGGTCTTGATAGATGCTGCCAAGGCAATCCCTGACTTCTGTATCAGTCTAAAAGATTTCATAGTAAATGCTAAGAAGAGAGATCACTGTTGTTCAGGGTGAGTTTTAGCAAATAATAGTGAACTTCTATAAAAGCAAAACTAACTTTTCAACGCACTTGGAATTTTTAGGTTTTGTCAGACAAACCTAGAAAAAAATATCAGAGGGAAGGTGTAAGGCAAAAGTTAAAAGAAATAAAAATAGAGTTACTCCCTGCTCAGAAAGGATCGTTACAGGGTTTCTTTGTGAGCAAAAATAAGGGCAGAACTGAAGATGAATTCAGGGCAGTGCATATTGTCTGAATGAGTATTTCGTGAAAGTAAAGAAAAAAACCAGAAACCAAAACAAGGAAACAAAACAACCAAAATGAGAAAGCAAAAGTATGGAGTTCTGCTACAGAGGTTCCTTGTTTTTGGCTTAATTTTAAAAATATTTTAAAATTAGTTTTTAAAAAAATAAATAAATTTGGGTTTCAACCAAAATAGTAGGACTTTTTCAACGCAGTTATCTCAATTCCACATGCAGATAAGGGAAAAACATGGAAAAATAGAAAGCACCCTCCAAAAGTTATATTCAAAGTTTGGGAATGCATTAATTCTCTCCTAGAAGGGATGGTTTGAGTTAATGAGTTGGTGAGAGGATTGAGGTATTTTTATACAGTCATCTGCCCTAAAAAATGCATACTGTAGCAACAGTTCAGAAAGACCATCTTTGCAGTTCTTAATTTGTTAGGTGTAAGACATACCTGCACCTCTATTAGAAGAGGAGTAAGGATTTAGTTTTAAAGGTGGGGGGTTTTTTAGCATAAAAGCTTAAAGTAATTTGAGGCATCAGCAACTGAGTATTGAAAAAATAGTGATGTAAGCAAGCCCTGTGTTGTTTTTCAATAGCGATAGACTAAATCCTCTTACTGCTTCTAATAGAGAATGTAGTATTTGACCTGGTAATTTTATGGAAAAATGTTGATTTATACTTTTTAGATTAATATTGCTACGTGTTTTTTATCAGGTGAAAAGCCATTTCGTTGTGATGAATGTGGTATGAGGTTTATTCAGAAGTACCACATGGAAAGGCACAAAAGAACTCACAGTGGAGAGAAGCCTTACCAGTGTGAATATTGTTTGCAGGTAAGAAGACTTAATGAAATCTTTTGTGATTGAAAACCAAACCACCAGTCAGTTCCTCAGTATTGCAGATGGGGCTTTCTCAATTTTATACAAATAAATATATAATGAATGTTTTTTCTGCTAAGATGGGCTATCTTGGTGCACAGGTGGAGCAGAGTCACAGCTGGCTGTGCTTGATTTTGTTGACTGTATGGTGGTGTTTGACACTTCATTAGAAATTGGTAAAGTGGGTGACTCACCAAGTAAGTTCATTAGAACGAAAGGTTTCTTTTCTTTCTGCTAATATATTTATTTTTTTGCATCATAATAATAATAATAATCCTAATCACCACCATCATCTTTCCCAGTATTTCTCCAGGACCGATCGAGTGCTGAAACACAAACGTATGTGCCATGAGAACCGCGAGAAGAAACCCAACAGAAGTGCCACCAAAGTTGGCTTTTTGCCATCGGAGGAAGATTCTGGTTTCTCTACGCCTCTGAAAGACAGCTCCTTGCCAAAGAAGAAAAGGCAGAAAACAGAGAAAACAAAATCTGGGGATAAGGAAAGTACAGATAAATCAGAACACAAGAAGGACAAAAATGACTATTTGCCTTTGTACTCTTCCAGTACTAAAGTAAAAGATGAATATATGGTAGCAGAATATGCTGTTGAGATGCCGCATTCTTCGGTCGGTGGATCGCACTTAGAGGAAGCAAATTCTGGAGAAATACACCCACCGAAGCTCGTTCTCAAAAAGGTCAACAAAAGGAGTCTAAAGCAGCCACTTGAGCAAAGTCAAACCATTTCACCTTTATCTACATATGAAGACAGCAAGGTTTCAAAGTATGCCTTCGATCTTGTGGATAAGCAAAGTTTACTGGACTCTGAGGGTAATGCTGACATTGATCAAGTCGACACGTTACAGGAAGGGCCCAGTAAACCTGTACACAGCAGCACTAATTATGATGATGCAATGCAGTTTTTAAAGAAAAAGAGGTATCTACAAGCAGCTAGTAACAACAGTCGAGAATATGCCTTGAATGTAAGTACCATAGCATCTCAACCTTCAGTAACACAGGCAGCTGTGGCCAGTGTCATTGATGAAACTGCTACAGCCTCAATACTAGACACACAGGCACTGAATGTTGAAATTAAAGGTAACCATGACAAAAATGTCATTCCGGATGAGGTACTGCAAACTCTGTTAGATCATTATTCACATAAGGCTAATGGACAGCATGAGATCTCTTTCAGTGTGGCTGACACGGAAGTGACCTCCAGTATATCCATCAATTCCTCTGAAGTATCTGAGGTGACCCAATCTGAGACGGTTGGAACAAGCTCTCAAGCTTCCTCATCAGATAAAGCTAGTATGTTACAAGAATATTCAAAGTTTTTACAACAAGCTTTGGACAGAACTAGCCAAAATGATGCCTATTTGAACAACCCGAGCCTTAATTTTGTGACTGATAACCAGACTCTTACAACCCAGCCAGCATTTCCTTCCATGGAGAAGGTCTACACATCTATACCCGTCAACAGCTTTCGGTCAGGAATGAACTCTCCATTAAGAACAACTCCAGACAAGTCTCACTTTGGACTAATGGTTGGTGATTCTCAGCACCCTTTTCCCTTTTCAGGTGATGAGGCAAATCATTCTTCTTCCTCCTCTACACAGGACTTCTTGGATCAAGTAACTTCTCAGAAGAAAGCAGAGGCACAGTCTGTTCATCAAGCATATCAAATTAGCTCCTTTGAGCAGCCCTTTAGAGCTCAGTACCATGGGGCAAGAGCTGGAATATCATCTCAGTTTAGCACTGCCAATGGACAGGTGAACCTTCGGGGACCAGGGACAAGTGCTGATTTCCCAGAATTTCCCTTGGTGAATGTAAATGATAGCAGAGCTGGGATGACTTCTTCACCCGATGCCACAACGGGCCAGACTTTTGGCTAAGAAATCTTTGTAAATAATACTGGCACTTTAGAACACATTTGTTAAAAGGGGGTTGCTCTGTATAAGATGGAGTTCTGTACAGCTTTTAAGAGCGCTATGTTAAAACAAAAGTAAGCTGATATTAGCAAGACCAATAACTGCTTCTTTTTTTTTCTTTTTCTTTTTTTTTTTTTCAAATTTTTTGGTTAGCCATCAGTCATTGAACTGCCTGATGTTGGTGCCCCTATCAAAGGCAGTTTATTATTCACTTGTTTGAATCCAGAGAATATTTTACGTTCTATGAAATTTTAAAATAAACAGAATCCCCAGGTAAGACTTTCCCCCATGGTTGTTTCCTTGCTGGTTTCCTTGTATGCTTTGGGAGGACAGTTTATTGTCTGATACTATTCACATTGTCATTTCTGAGCTTGTCAGCATAGTCATTGCTCTTCAGCAGGGAATCAACGTGTACTAAACACACAGAATAAACAAGTAAGTTTCAGAAGTCAAACAAATATGGCTTTAAAAGAAAGCATTTTCTAGAAAAATCTTCAGTCTCTCAAAAATGATTTTAGACCATGTGCCCTTTATTTCTGCTTTGCATTACCTTGAGTTGTGTTTGGAGGGAAAGAAAGTGAATTCTGATAGACTAACTCTACTATTTAAAAGTCTAATTAATTTAAAATACTTTAAACACTTTTTTAAGCAAAATGCCTAACTGCTAAAGCCTTTACTTCATTCCTGAAGTAATGTGTATTTCTTTGTACAGCTGAATCTAGATGTAACTTTTTAATGACTTTTTCATATGCAGAAACCAAGATTTTGAAGTTTTAGTTAAAATACTCTGTAGACAACATTCCCAATTGCAAAATGCTTACACAAACTGTGTATTCCAAGATTTAAAAGCTTAATTGTACCTTACCCTACATACTCATAACGATTAACATAGAGCACTTAGCCAACTTTATAGTTTTTGATTTATCAAAAAATAAAACCATTTTTAGATTTTTAGGTTTGATACGGTTGCATCATTTTCATCTCATACATCTCCAGTAATTCTTTTCGATATACTTGAGATTGGGTATTTTTAGCTTCTGTAAAAACTGTTTTAATTCTCTGTCTAGAATTTTGACAATTCCAATTATTAAATTCATTGAAGTATCCCTGAAAGCTGAAGAAGTGGGCATTGAAATTCCCTATTTTTTAGTGTTTGCTTAGTGAAAGTCACTACAATTTTACCAACCCAAACTGATGAATGATGCTAGTGAACGGGATTTCTTTTTCCAGCCTAGGAGAGTGATCAGAAGTTTTCGTTGCATTTCACAGTATAAATAAACTGCACAGTTTATCCCTGTACCACGAATATGTTTTTTTGAATAGTACTTTGTCTTGAAGTATACAGTATGGTACGATAAGTAGTTCTGTGTGCATTTTTAAGGTGGTAAGATTTGAGTAGCCTAACTATTGTGTAGTTTAAGTTAACAAGTTTCAGATTTTTGAACTGTATGTTCATTCTATTGCACCTTCCCTAAAGGGACACTGTCTGGTAGTTCAAGGCAGTTTAAGCCTCATGTAGGCTGATTAACCAGGGAAACACACACACACACACACACACACACATACACATATAGGTAGGTGTGTATATGGTGGTTTTTTGAAATAGGATTGCATCCATGTTTTTACAGCACTGTTGCTAGCTGGTATCTCTCAGACAAAGCCATCAGGTAGGAGAAAAGGCATCTCAAGGGGCTAAAATATATCCTGTCTTTAAGAAAGGACTTGAGCAGGACCTAGAACAGTTCCCACCTCTTACCAAAGCTTTAGCAATATTTTTCTGAATTTTCCTTACCAGGAAACTGATCCCACTTTGTCTTTTCCCTTTGGTAGCACTACTACAGCACTAACTTCACTTGGTACAGTTGAGGGAGAAAGGGCATTTATTATCCCTAGCCTGCTTCTTCTATTGGCAAGAATACAGTTTATCTAAACTAATTTCTTAATACTTTTGTATAAGAAAGCAGGCTCTTTTGATTTGTTGACCCTGTGTGTAATACAGTAAGGCATTTCAGCATGCTGTGATTTACCAGTAATTTTGTCTGAATATTTGGCCACGACTTAAAAAGAGTGGGCATCAAGGGAGAAAAATAAATTCCTTATGGATTATTAATGATACATGTAAAGAAATTTCTTTGAAAGAATATTTTTAAACTGATTCATGGTCTCTCTTGTTTTTCTTCCTTTATGGTCAGTTTGGTTTTTTGACTTTCCATTTTGTGTTGCACAGAAATAACATAAACGGTCCCTATATCCCAGGAAACCACCCCTTGGAAGGCATACTTTGTTTTCAGTGTTTCATTTCCATGACATCCTAGCTTGTGGTGCCTGAATAATACTGTGTTGGCACTTTTGTTCCTATGCCCTGATGTTGCAAGGAGATGGCAATTAATTGTACTATTTGTTAAATATAGCAAGGAACAAAAGATAAAAAAAAGGCTGGGTTATTACTGTGTTACTGCACTGCTGTGACCCCATGGGGAGGTAAGAGGAATGAAGCCTCCTTCTCCCTAAGGGGACTGACTCAGCCTTATTTAAAAAACGTTACTGCATTGACACTCCGGTGTGAGAATGTGACTGAGGACTCAGAGGGAGTGGCTCTCCCACGCCGTCGGTCACACTTGGGACCTGTCCCGAGGGTGTGTGAGGGTGTGAGGGGCAGGCTGCTGTACAGAGTGAAGGAACTTGCTCTTCCCCGCAGCCAAATGGGGATCACCAGAGGAACTGCTATTCCTTACATCACAGCTCATTCCCTAGCCTGCTGCTGAGCCATTCCAGCTGCACTCTGTGCCTTAGGACAGGCTGTGAAGTCCCGTCTAAGCCGCAGGGACTGTCTTGTAGGGTTCTTCCATGTGTACAATTAAAGCAGTGGTGTGAGCAGTTGATCTGCTGATGCTTGAAGCTTTCTGCACTGGAGGAGTAAGCCAAATACACTGCTGTGATTTCCTGAGTACATCCCCTTTTATTCTGGAATAAGTGTTTATGTAGTTCTGGGAGGTTTAGCTCTGTAAAAAGCTCTTGCTTGTTTAATAATGGCATTATTTAATAACGTTTTTCACTGCTCACATTTTGCTGCTTCTAATCTGCTGCAGATGCACACTCTTCATGTTGATCTGGTCATTTTTGTTAGTTTTCTGTGTATGTCTGGAAAAAAGCAGCTGTGGTTGTCTGTTCTGTTCTTGTGCTGTCAGCAGAAGGCTGGGGTGAGGAGGAGATTCCCCTGAGCTAACAGCAGGCATTCTTACCGAAAGGTCATGCAAGCACCGGATGTGTGTGTGTGTGTAAGGTGGAATTTTTGGGGATATCTACTAGTGATAGAGCAATGATAATTTTGAAAAAGAGGAAATTGATGACATTTATTACCAAGCTCTCTCTCTCTCTCTGTATATATATATATATAAATACAATACATACATATATATATATATATATATATGTATGTATTGTATTTATATATATATATATATACATGCACTTATTAACAGGCCATATTTTGGTCCTAAATTACTTGACAGTGTCCCTTTTAGCATGAATCTTTTGATATGTTTTACCATTAATATAACAGACAATGAAGGAATCAGCTTGTAATGGTATACTAATAGGCATTTACATTTTCTTCATTTGATTTGAGAATGAATTAATCATAAATGACAAGTTTTGGGGAGAAGGATTAACCATGTGTATTACTGTATGTTGGTTTACGGATAACAACATAAACAATTTAAATTGGATGATAAAAGAACCATGTTTATGATCTTGTGTCTCCTAGTGTTGTCTTTAGGAAAATTGTGTTTCAAGCAGAAAATAGGACAAGAAAGTATTCATGTGAAATAACACTTGTATTATTTTTATATTGTACTTGTCAGTTTTTTTGGATGATGGGAGCTTTTCATTGTTAATTGAGAAGTACAGTAAAATCTTGCTAATTCGCTGACCTCTAAACAGAGCATCTGACAGGTTTCTACATCCCTCATGGTCCCTTCCCACCTCTCTGCAATGGTCTAAAAAGTACTGTAGCAAGGTCTCACACAATAATACTGTACTACTTCACCCAAGTATACTACAGCATCTATATTAGTATACTGGGAGGTAGAAGGAGTATTGAAAACTAAATTGCAGTTGTCAAAATAAATGAACAAAGTACATTTTGTGATGTGACATCCTTGCTTTTGTTGCCTGCTTCTTCACTATTTTCAAAATTGTAATTTGTAAAGGGTTTCTAAGGCATTGCTGCGAATTATTGGGGTTCTACTGTAACTTTTGGAGTTTATTCCGAAGTATTCATATTCTCCTATGAAAACTTTCCACCTGAACAGATATTCCATGCTTGGTCAGAATATTTTTATAGTATTTGTATCATATGTAGTAACTATTTGAAATGAACCAGAATACTTGGATGAATTCACTCTGAATTTTGCAGCATTGGATTACATTATGTATGTATATTTGCTAACTAAATTTTCTTGGCTTTGAGAGCTTTGATTTTCATTCTTCTTTCTTTGCTTGTTTTAATACCATTACAAATCGCAGGGAAAATCCTAATACTCCTGGGAATCCGTTTGGAAATGTTAACAGGCAGAAATATGTTTATGCAGTCGGTACCAGTACACATGTGAACTTTCAAATTACATGGTTGGTACTGAAGCAAATGAATAAAGTTACAGTTTCTTAGAGTTAAATGTTTTACTAAAATGAAGCCTTGTAACTTTGAAAGTTCATCGGACTTACGGTAATGCATGTTTATGTTAGGCATGTAATGCATTTAGCTGAAACTCACTTTGCAAAGGACAAGCACTAAGAAAGTATTACTGCTAATGAAAAGACGTCTTTGATTTGAAATTTAAACTTCTGTTCAAGTTCAATTTGCATTGTGTCAGGGAAATAAATTTATGGTCGCTTTTGCTCTACTCAACATACAAAACCTTCTGTTTCCTTTTTAAAATTACATCTTTTGGTAGGAAACACAAACTGAGGCAAGCAAACATTTTTCTAAGAGTTGTTTCTTGCTTTCCTTAATCCAATGGATGGAAAGGTAATATTGTGTAAACAACATTATTTTATTTTTTTATGCAATATCATGCTGTAAATATGATTTATCAAATAAGGATGTACCTATGATTGAATCTTTGATTCTGCACAGCTAGAGTTTATATATAAATATAAATGTGTCTTGACAATCAAGGACTTATGTCAGTCTTCCTTTATGACGTTTCTTATTGTTATGCATTCCATTTGTTTGACTTGAGTATTTGTATTGTCTGTAAAGTATGTAATGTTTTTATAGCTTGTTTAAAAACAAACAGAAAAGCCTGTAAATATGAACTGATCACAGTACTGCTCTGTTAGAAGGCATATGATGATGTACTATTTGTAAGCAATAATACATGACAGTGCTAACTTGAGAAGTAGCATAAGGATAAGTTCCAAAAATACCTTTGGGAGTTAATAGCCTTGTTTGAGTTAATGAATATTCTTAATCATTTTTTATAAATAAATTCAGATGTCCTCCTGCTGGAATATATAACATTGTTTACAGAGCACAATTTCAGCCACAGAGAGGACAGTCTTTAGATCTATGGCTTCATCCACTTTGAGTGAGAAATGAATGGCTTGGCTGCACTTCTGCGAGACGAGGAAGACTGCTAAGATTGAATAGCTGTGTCTCTAAAGGATCAGAGATACTATTCTGCTTCTGTGCTGATTCCTGCCAGTTCCTCTACATAAATTTGGAGTCTTTAAGTCCTGATACTGAACTGATGAGACTTGGGCCACCCATAGAAAGGAGTAGTTCTCTTCTTATTTCATATGCAGATAAACAGTGAACTTTTGAGTCACCTCTTCCTTTGTGTTGCATATTTTTCAAATTATGAGCTATGAGATGATGAGATGGGTTTATTCTGATAAACTAGATGTCAAACTTATAGTTTGAATTGAATAGGTATTAGACTGTACAGAGCAGCATATCTATTTGAACAGTCATCACTGCTTTAGAACCTCCCCCCCAATTTATAAATGTATATGACCTACATTTTATAGAAAAAGAAATGTTTTTAAATGCTAGTCATTTATATAATATGTGCTTTGAAGGATTTGCTAGTCCACTTCTGTCACTTTTAGTACACTGGTATCTTTTATATGTAATGTATGCTTTTTATTATTATAATTATTATTATAATTATTATTATTGTAGACATTTCAGTAGGAGGAATTTTGCAACAGTATGAGGGGTTGAAATTTTCATTGTCAGAAATGAATTATACTGGACTTTGTCTGTGTAGTCTTGTCTTTCTTTAAATACTGTCTGGAAGGGAACTTGGTATTCAATAAAGCAAGTGACTTCCTTTTCTTTTGAAGGCATACTATATAGTGCTGAATTGGATCTGAAAATGTAATGGATTTGAAGACAGAGAAATTAGTACAAAACCTAGTGTACAGAAGAAATTGTGTTATGAAAAACCTGATGATATATACAGTGAAACACTGCTACAGTGAATTTCTCATATAGTGCTATTTTCCTGAAGTCAATATGCCTTCTTTGTATTTTAGTTAATAAAAAAAGAAGATAATTTGTATAGATAAATTTAGGACAATAGGTTTATTTCAATCATTATACAGTATTTCTTTATCCTACAACATCTATTCCGTCCCTTTATTATCACACAAAAGACCGTAACCTGAATTCCATCAGTTGAAGTATGTATATATAGGTGAGAGATGGTTTTATAGGAACCTGGAAAGTATGAGTTTGCATATTCCTTATGTTTCTGACAGAAATCAGTATGTGAGTCTTTCATTATTCCTGTGAAATGAGGAATTGCCTGATACCAAGAAGAAAGTAAGCGTGTGTGTGTGTGTGTGTGTGCGTGTGTGTGTGTGTAGGTCCATGGAAGATGTTTGGGTCTCAAGGCCAAAATGATAAAAGTATAAAAGGATTTAATGTAGCTCAACACATGACTTACATTTAATATGTAACAGAAACATTTAAATTTCATAATTCAAAAAAAGACAAAAATAGTTTTGCAGGGAACAAAACTATTTGGATAGCAGGCTTGACCAAATGAATTTTTTTTGTTAAACTTGATATATTTTAAATGATTCTATTTCTGCCTTTATTTCTGCCCTAAAAGCAACTTAAAATGTTTTGGGAGTTACTCTTCCTGTTCATTTGACTGTGAGTGTAATTTATATCATGGTTTACAAAATGTGGCATGAAGGATTGGATTATTTTATCTGTATAATACAATGAAAGTTTGCTCTTTTTTTACATAATCATGGTGAATGGTATTGTATTCTTAGGACTGATTTATTCATTAAGTGACTTAATGAGTTTCATCACTTTTGACGTTATTGTTTTCTTATGGTTAACTTAGTCTTTTTGGGTTTATAATACCCTTCTATGTATTGTGATACTAAGGGAAGTTATGTTTTTGCTTTATTTTTAATTAAACTAATAGTTTGATAATTTATATTTGCAAATGATGCATTTTAAATGTGGTCACTTGCTGTTTGAAAAATAAAAATATAGAATACTGTTTTATGAATAGACTTAGCAGTATTTTTCATGTTAGATAATTTCAGACAAAATCTGCTTTCTTAATGAGACAGATGAAGGCATGTAAAGATACATATTGTGCAAGAACTGAAGTGGATACTTTTCAACAATTAAATGAAATATTTAAATATTTGATTTGAAACACACAGAACTTATTTGGGTTTTCTTCTCCTTTGGATCTCCTTGCTTCCTTTGATTATAGAAAACAGAGTATCCGACCTTTAATCTGGTCATGTGAGAAGATTGCACTGGAATCACTTTAATAGAAACACCTAGTGTTAGACCAGCTTTCCTTTTGTGATTTTTGTTTGCACTGGAGCGAGTTTGTTCAGTGCCAGAAGCTCCTCACATAAATGAGAATCAGGACTTTGTTTTAATCTCAGTTGTAAGAAAGGTGAACTTGATTACTCAAGATTTCGAGTCTGTTGGATAACAGTATGCCATGTGTGCACTACAGCATTTGTAGCATGTGTAGTATATGGAGTATTTGTTACATGGATTTTTCTATTGTTAAAGCAAATATTTAGAAAAAAATACTGAGGATCATAGCATTTATGCACCTACAAAACCAGAAATATGCCCCATAGCATTAATTACTGATAATTCAGTTTTCTTGCCTTTATTTGTTCATGTGTATAAGGCATAATGTTTCCTTGAGTCTTTTGGTAGGGTCCCTCCTGGTAAATACTTGACTTTTGTGAAATGCTTGGCTCTGTTGATTTTACTTCATGTAAGAACAAGTTATATGTAAGAAGGTGTTAAAAGTGGCACAATACCTTTTAAAGAGGAAAAAACTGTAGCGAAGCAGTGTGTGAAGACTGGAGCTGTGATCAGCTGAGCGCGGCAGGAAGAGCTGGTGGGTCTGGGATGTCACCAGCCCCTCACCCGGTGGGTGCAGCAGGGCCACTGCCTGGGCATTCACCAGCCACCTCGGGGAACCTCCTCGGGGCAGCGGTGGCTGCGTGACAGGAGCTTCTCGTCTGGCCTTGGCCTGCACCCTGCCGAGGAGGTGGGCTCAGCTGGCTGCATCTGGCCGTAGCAGAGAAGGGCACTCGGGTTTGCTCTCGTGTCTTACCCGGGGACAGCGGCCCTGGCAGGGGTGGCCACGCACGGCCCAGGGTGGTCACTGACTGCACCAGCACAGACTGAAACTGGCCGTAGGAAATGCCCCTGCTCAGTCCCCCTGAGCCGTGGGAGGCTCTGCTGTCTCCGAGTGCCTTTGTGTGCCCCTGGAGCAGGGTGTGAGCACGGCACTGGGTAGGACTTGGTTTCAATCTTACTCCAGTGTGCAAGTTTTGGTATTGCCTTTTTAAAATACCTTATAAACTTCACGTGGTATGTTAGCATCCAGCCAGTATACTAACTGCTGTTAATGGTTTCATGTTGAATAGTTTTAAGTTGTGGGTGCACTCTGACTCTGCAACGTGCCTGATGATGTAGTGTCTGTGTACTCAGCCACCCTGCTTGTCTTTATGTTCGCTTACATTAGTTATACTCATTTTCATTTGCTTTAATTATGTGGTGCAAATACGAAATCAAAACTGATCACGTCTGCTTATTGACTTATATGATTAATACTGTCAAAGAGTAAAGTGATACTGAAAAGATACTTTTCAACATTTTGATATTGAAAAGAATTATCAGAACCTACATTTTGTGTTGAGTGAGAAAAATAGTCCATTTAAATTAACTTGCTTTTATTTTTTGCTAGGAAAGCAAGTAGTTTGCTGTTAAAATAATTGATTATTTGTTTATTTAGAGGCATTAAAAATATCTCTGAAATTAATCTTTTTCTTGCAGTGCACAGGGTAAACTATTTTGTGGCTTCAGGATAGACAGCAGTTTATGAAGTTCGGAGATTTGGAGGTGTGTTGGCTTAGGGACGTAGTCTCAGAAAGTATCCCGTTTGTTGGTTGTCTTCTGCATTGCACTTGCCAAATCAACAGAAGATAGTCTTCTGTAGAATATTGTTTGCTTTTTTGTCTGCTTTAGTTGTCAAGACATGGAGTTTAATGAAGAGAGCTGTTCACTGGAACAGCGGGTTAAAAAGGAGCCCATCTGTGCTGTCCTTTCTGAAGCCAACAGCCCTGCCCTGGTTGCTCAGGTGAGTTGCCTCCTTTGCAGCGCCCTTCCCCTTTCACACCAGGGCTGATCTTCAGGTTCCTGACATCCCTGCTGCACCATCTGCGTCGAATACATACATGTACAAGTCACTGGCAGAGATTAAATAGGATGATTTGGTGAGGTTCCATTTTAAAATGTGTGCGCGGGTCTTTTGCAGTCCAGCCAGCCTACGTCACTTTTGCCAGTGTTGGCAGCCGTGCACTTCATGCAGAAATCACAGAATCCAGTTCCCACCTCTGTTATTTAAACTCGCTTTTGGATGTTTGCTGGGTGTACAAGTCACTGTTGTTTTTTCTACTCGGAGTCCATCTCCCTGGGCAGCTCTGCCCGTCTTCCACAGAGATCCAAGACATGTTGCTGCATGCTCGCTGTTTGTGTGATTTCATTGGGCCAGCAGCTGTGTCTTCCAGGCCTCTTGGCTAGAAATGTGGTGCCTAGTCCCAGACCAGGCTTTGTGCTGACATTTTTTTAGATAGATCAGTGCCTTGGCAGTAGCTTGTACATAGCTACCTTCATTTAGAATAGGTGATACCTTCTCAGCAGCTAGTAGTACCACTGAACATGTTAATTTTCACTTTATTCATATGAAATCTTTGTTTTTGTGGTCAAATGTGATCATTAGTGCCATTTCACAGAGGCAGAAGTAACCGCTTTTGTTAGATCAAAAGCACTAGCCTGGCCCAAATGAAACCAAAAGGATCCATTATTTTAGCTGTGTAATTTGTAAAAAAATATTTCTCTGTTCTAATATGAAAAATGGCTGTTCAAAATGTGTGTTATACTCTGAAAGCCCTTGAGGAGCAGCATGTCCTTCACCGGTCTTGTCACAAGACAAACTGAGTCATGAGAGAAGTTTAAGCAACGACTTCGAGTGCTTGGGAATGTTCAGGGTAATTGCGAGGTAATCTCAACCATGCAGTGATGTGCAAGAACAAAACAGAGGATGACATCAGAAGCTGAAAGGATGACTTGTTTGTTTTCTCTCAAGTCCTGCGTTTTCTTCCATTTCTCTTGCCAGTTCCTGAAATCATCTTTGTTATAAAGCTAATTATAGACAGAACAGCCTAAGAAAGATACAGCTCAGACAGATAAGGAAGTGCAGGGGTACCAGTGGGACAAAGTGATCTTTTCCTGCAAACCAGGACTCTGAAAGGGGGATTTTCTTGAAGACAACATCTGTTGCCTTAGAGGAAGTGAACAGGATGATTGATCAGTCTCCAAGTCAAACACGTAGCTAGAGTGATGGATGTTGCAGCTACTTGAAAATGAGCCGTAAGGACAGCGTGGGTCCCCACAGCGGGTGTGGAAATGCACTTTGGCAGTACTGGCTCTCGCAGAGTTGTTGCCTGAAAATCCATTCTAAGGAACTGTAACGAGTGGTTTGTCAGTGATGCTCAGGTATTATGTTGATAACTGCTATTACATACACTGAACAACAGCAGGTAAAAATCCATTTTAAAGGCAAAGTATTTTACAGTTTGCAGCTATGAGTGAACTTGAAAAAGATTGTCTCTTCATTTAGTCTGAGAACATACTCTACACGTCACAGCCTGTTTTACTGTCAGTCTAGGGTTTGTAGGTCATTAAGTGATGTGATTGGCTAAACTGGGTAGTTTATTCACAGTTTGTGCTCTGTGTACATGGAAATCGCACATTGCTGTGCTACAAAATTTCTATGTCTGGCAGCTGAAGAAGATGAAGATGAGGTAGGTGAGAATTAATATCCATCCTATTAAGAATCAATCCTTTCCACATTTCACAGGATGGCTCAGACTTACGGATGTTTCAAATTCACATCTCTTGCTGACCGACCTCTGCGCTGCTGCTTTCCCTGTTTCTGGAGGCCACGTTTATATCTTTGACACCTCTATTGTTCCCATACCTGTTTTATCCCACATAACCTTTTTGTCACCCTCTTCACTCTCTTAAATCCATTTCCAGACTCCATTCCCTGGAGCAATTCCCACTGAGTGACACCACATGGACCATCAAGAGTCTTCTCAAATTGCAGTTCAGGATGTCCAATACGCCAGGCTTTGGATGGTTCCATCTGCCAGTTTCCAGGACCTACATAACTTGAGAGAGAGGATTCCAGCTGGTCAGTGGAATTCACAGTGTCCTTTGCTAGCCCTGAAAGCACTCAAGAATTGGGCTTTGAGAAAACAATTTTAACTCTTAGTTTCATTTCCCCCCCGTTTTGTTCCCTGTAGAGCTAAGGTACTCAGCATAACGAGAGAGAATAAGGAGAGTTCAGCAGTGGCAAGTGGCAGTAGCAGCTGGCCCAAGAAATTTCTTTAGCACTTGCCTGGTGTGCACATGTGGCGGGGGCAGGCACAGAAGTGCCTGCAGGCAGGCTACAGGGCTTGGTCCTCAGGGAATTAGTGACTCTTCATCAGTTCTGCAACAAATTCAAAATACTTATTTCACACTTTTCACTGGCCCTTATGATGGGAGAATCTGGCTGAACCTGTTCCCTGGTAGTTGTAGAGTGTAAAGAGAAGGGAGTGGAGGAGAGCTTCTGAAATATTCCAGGAATGGGATATCCTGGGGAGATATCTGTAGAATTGGGATTGTTCAGCCTGGAAAAGAGGCTTAGGAGTGACCTAATTGCAGCCTTCCAGCACCTGAAGGGAGCTTAACAGAAACATGGAGAGAGACTATTGACAAGAGTGTGTAGTAACAGGACAAAGGGGAATGGCTTCAAAGAGAAAGAGAGCAGGTTTAGATGAGATATTGGGAAGAAATTCTTTACTGTGAGGGTGGTGAGGCACTGGAACAGGTTGCCCAGAGAAGCTGTGTGGATGCCCCATCCCTGGAAGTGTTCAAGGCCAGGTTGGGCAGGGCTTTGAGCAACCTAGCGAAAGGTGTCTCTGCCCAAAGCAGGGAAGTTGGAATGAGGTGATCTTTAAGGTCCCTTAGAACCTCAGCCATTCTGTGATTTCCTCAGGCTTCATCCTCCTTTGAGAAGTCATCTGTCTTCTCTGAACTCTTGATTTCCTTTTCTGCCACTCGCAGAAATTTGGTGTTTCTATCCAAGAGTAAAGGCTTGTTTACACTTTGCCTCTGCAGGAAAATCAAAACAGGTTCGCTGGATTACATGGATGTTTTGTATGGATCCTTTTTGAAAATTAAAATGGGTCTAACTCATTTTAGAAGTAAATTAAATTGATGTGTGCTACACGAGCTCTAAGGAAGGGTGGTTGGCTCTAGATTTGATCATCTTCATATTGAGACTATCCAAAATTCGTACCTTTAGTTCAGATGGAACTTTGCCTGTGCAGGGTCACAGGATTTCTTGGCAGCCCAGGGCTGGGAAGTCAGATTGGATCGAGTTCCTATCGAAACGTCGCTGCAGCCGCTCCTGTGCGGAATCAGAGCCCCCTTTCCCCGTGGCCAGCGTTTCCTCGAGCAGCTGTGAATTTGCTTATTTATTCACTTATTTTGTCAGACTCCTGAGAACTGCAGATTCAGTGGCAATCCGCTCCCAAACCCCTCATGATTTCGGCTTCCCACGCTCGGCGCTGCGGGGTCTCGGCGCTCCGGGAACCGGCGTGTCCCGGGCACGCGTGGGACCGGCCCGAGCCGGGCAGATGCAGATGCCGCCGCGGGGGCGGGCGCGGTGCCCGGGCAGACGTGGCAGCGCCCGGGGCCGCCCCGGCGGGAGGCGGCGCCGCGGGAGCCGGCGGGAAGGAGGGAGGGAGGGCCCGGGAGCCGCCAGGTGAGTGGGGTCGGCACCGCGGGGACACCCCGGAGCCGGGATGGGGGACGAGCCTGAGCGGCGGGGGGCGGCCCGGGG
>VXAZ01008180.1:60190-118554 GCA_013399875.1 Gymnorhina tibicen | reverse complement strand
GCGCAGGTGGCGCCGGGCATGGCCGGGCTTTGCCCGCTGCTCCCTCCGGCCTTGCGGCGGCTCGGTCGGGGCGGAGGCAGGAAGGTAAACGGGGGAGAGGGAAGCTAAAAAAATGAAAACCGTGGTGGGGGGGGAAAAAACAAAGGTGGAAAAAAAGGTAAAAGAAAAAAGAAAGGCAAATGAAAAAGGGCGTGGGGAGGAAGTTTAAAAAAAAATAAAAGTAAAAGAAAACAAGAAAAAAAAAAGGAAATAAAGAGAAAAAAGAAACAAAACCAGGAAAACAAAAAGAAAAAAAAAAAAAACAAAAAAGGGAAAAACTGGAAAAATTTAGGAAAAAAATGAATTAGAAAAAGGAAAAAAGCAAACAGAGGGAAGAGGGAACGGGTAAGTGGGAGCGCTGCCCGGGCAGGGGTGGGCAGCCCGGTGTGGCGGTGGCCGCAGCCCGCGGCACGAAGGTGTTGGCAGCACCGTGGCCTCTGCCAAACCGAAGCTCTCCGGCCACATCGGGAAACTGAAGCTGCTGGGGAGAGCCCGGGCTCGTTTCCCACGTCTGGCGTTCCGCAGCCTTCCTTGCGCTACGGAGATACGCGAAAACAAAACGAGCTGGGTAATTGTCCTGGCTGGTGCAGTAAATGAGTAACTGGGAATAGCCAAGCGCTGCTCTGTGTGGCGTTACCTTTGTTGCACTGATGGCTGCTTCATTTCCCTTTAATTCTGCCTTCCTAAAAGTCGCCTAAATTAGGTGTTTTTAAGAACTTGACCCGGAGAGGAGTTGAAGGGATTTATTAAAACTAAAATGCTGTTGGCTGCTGGGTCCCTTGGGAGAAGGAGGCTTTGGAAGCACCTCCTCTGGCGGGGACGGAGGCTTCGGAGGTCGTGGGACCACACGCAGTTGTGCTTGGGAAGGCGTTAACCTTTCCTCTTCAAAATCAGCCAGCTGCTGAGTAGCTCAGAGCAGCGACGCTTAGCTCAGAAGTAGCTTTAATGTGATGATTAATAAAATAGTGCTTTGAAAGGATATGGAGGGCACGGAAATTTAATCTATTGGAATCTGGTTTTGCAATTAAGTATGGAAGTGTTGCAGGAAAAGGAGATGAGCCTTTGTAATGTTTCTGCGAGGTTTGCTAATGCTCTTCTGCTCTCTCGAGTGCTAAATGGTATGGAAAGATTAAAACAGACCTTCTTTAATTTATAGACTGGTTAGTGTATTTGGCAGAAACTTTAGGAAAAATAACATCAATTTACTTTCAAGTTAGAGGCTCACTTATATTAGAGGAAAATCGTGCCTGTTTAGTTTATTTATCCTGCTAGTGTGCATAGCAGAAAAAGCTTCCTCAGGGTTGGTGACCTAGATACAAAATAGCACCCAGAAATATCCCTGTGCTGATAAGAGTGCTGCATGGGGCAAGAGGAGGGCTCCTGCCCCAAGGATTTTCCAGGTGCAGACCCTAAACTGCAGAAGTACTTGCATGCCCATGGCTTGGGACGTGTCTGTGTGTGCAGCGGCTGCCCCGGCACGTTTGTTCAGCTCCCGCTTCTGTGCTTTACACCCCCTCCTGTGTTTGCTTTGGCTACCTCGTAGGGACCAAGGGGTCCGTGAGCTGTGGTGGGATGTAAATGATTACAGAATTGGGTAATAAGATTTTAGGCAGTTAGGAATGCCACAGAGGAGCAGTAGTGCAGAGGCAATTTCCTGTGATTGTGGACGAGGAAGATCTTACACCAAGGTGAGCAGTAGCTGAGCAGAAAGGGCTCCGGAGCACAAGGAGAAGGGCTTTAAAGCAGAGAAAAAGGAAGGAAATGGTGAGATAAGGGGAGTTAAATGCCTAGGCAGGTAACATTTCTAACATCCAGGTGTGCTTCCGGTTTAAAAGCCATGCATGCAGCCCCTCTTTCGGCATCTTGCGAGTTTTGGATGGGTAATGTGGGTGCATCAAACCTATCCACATAATGTTACACATCAGACTCACTGAGCGAGTCACTTCAGCCCTGAGCTACTGGAAGAGGTTGGAGCCATCTCCTTCTGGCTCCCTTGGTGGAGTGGTTTAGGAGAGCAGGCCACAAGGCTGCAGTCTCCCTGTTTTTCTACATCCGGATGGAACTGCTGTGGCAGACTGGAGTTTGGATGACCCCAGTGAATACTTTACTGAGTGAAGTCTCTGTTGAGGAAGGACTGCACTGTGAATTCTTTGGAGACTATGGCTATTCAATTGTAATCTTGTTTCACGTTGTGTATTTTCTTCCACTTTTTATTACTGTGGCTATTTGAATAAAAACATGAGCTTTGTTTCTTTAGAGTTCATCTGCTCCTGCTGTTTTTGCCCTGCTTGAAACCCCAGTCTCCCTGTAACAGCAACCATTTGTGATATTGTGAAGGGTTATTTGCTTCAAGAAATGTGGAGGCAGCAGTGGGGCATCAGTGAACTCTTACGGCTTTGGTGCTGCTTAACTGGCCATGTGGGCAGGGCAAAGAAAAACTTCCCTTGCTGGCCATTGTACCCCAGCTGCAGGAGACCTTCTGCAGCTGAAACACCGTGGTGGAGCAGCATCTGCTTTGGTTGTTTATTATTGGGTATTTCAAAGCAGAGTAGTAAGGGCAGGACAGTGAAAGGCATTCGGACCCTGGTGCAGAAATCCTGAGTGACACAAAGTAGTTTCTGTGTGTCTCTGTCCCTGTGCAACGGGCAAAGCACATTTCTGTTGGTTGCTGTGTCTCCGTAGCTTGTGGGCTTGAGGAGTCAGAGATTCCTGCTGTGTGCCTGTGATTAATTTGGTCTCTGGTCTTAGGTGAGGTATCCAGCCATTGGTACAAGCCTTGTGTGATCGTGGTTGGTTCTTGCAAGCATGTGGGCTCAACTGGCCAGCAAATTACCAGCCCCAGGAGAGTCAATGATCCAGACAAACTGCCCTCTCCACATCTGTGGAGCAAGACTTGCTCCCCTCTGGCTGCAGCCCTCTTTGTCTTACCTAGGCATGGTGCACTGTACTGAGGAATAGCCAAAAGGTCTCTCTTGACAACTGATGTGGGAGATCGTGGGTAACTGAATACACTGGCAGGACCCTAGTCTGCAAAAAGTACAGCTGGAGGAGATGTGTTCAAGGCTGTGAAGTGATGAGTGGTGCTGGGATGCGAATAATCCTTGTGTCCTGTGGCACAGGAGTATGCAATGACATTACCAGGCACCAGATTTAAAACCAGTGGGAGGAAATGCATTTTGCAGACAACCCTGTGGAGTTGTGGAGCCAGGGTGCTGGGGTGCTACAGGGTGCTGGGGATAGATTGGAAAAGGCTACCAAAGGCTGTTAAGCGTGTGCCTGTGCTGGGAGCAGGGTTTGGGAGGGTGCTGGGGGAGCACTGCTCTCTTCTTGCTGTGGTGTCACTCTGGTTCAGCATCTGCTACGAGCTGCTACTGACTGTGTGGACAATGGCCTCATGCTTTGGCAGACTAAGAGAGCAGCAGCCGTGTGTTTCATCTTTCCTGCTTTCACAGTAAAGCTGGAATAAAACCATGAATCTTCTACAACGGAGGACCCAGCACTGCAGGAATTTGACCCATCTGACCTTCCACTCAGAGCAGCTTTGCCTGTTACTGTGTTAGAGCTGTGCTTTGGGCAGGCGGAGGTAACGCGGAGGAGACCATGTTCAGCAGGAATGGTGCCCGAAGTGAGGGATATGTCCAAGAGCTCTTCCATGAGGAAGCACAGCAGGTATGTCAGAGAGCCATTTCCTTTCCCAAATTTCCATCTCCATGGTCTCTGCACTCCTGGTCACCTCTGTGGCAAGGGAACAGGACTGAAGTAACAAAACTGCCCTTCATTTTGCTGTGTAAATCTGAGGTGTATGACTTAGAAAGGGAAAGAGGAGACTTGATTTCCAGAGGGCAGGAGGCAACAGTTGCCATGGGAAAACTGCAGTTTCCCTGGAGTTTCAGATCTTGGTTCCAGCAACTCTGGAAACTTGCTGTGCCCCAAGTACCAGAGTCCCATGTCTCCTTGAGAAACAAAGATTAGACATGACTGTGATGAAAAGACCATCTTAACCTACTCTGTTGGTCCAAGCTGGTCCAGCCTGGTTTGTCATATCCTCTAAGGGACTTCTCCCATGCACTGAGGACCCTGCTTGCCTTGGTGGGGTGTTTGGTAGAAACAGGAGGAGAAGCACAGTGTGTAGCTGCAGGCTCTGTGAAGGACCCTTGAATGGTGGTTTTGGTTCATGCATCAGAGTTAATTCACTGAGGCTGAGGAGGATTCTGTTGCTGCTTATCCTACAAGAACATAAACAGGGTATTGCAGGGAGCCCTCTCTTTCAGGGCCCGGGGATCCCAACAGCCCCTTCACCTTAGGGACAACTTGCAGCATTGCAACAGTCTTAGCACTGTTGGTGGCTGGCTGTGGCACCACTTGTGCAGCCTGCCTGTAAAACATAAGAGGTAAACCCCAGGCTTTGCTTTTCTCTAGGTATCTCAAACGCAGACCAAGCCCTGGTGGAAGATCCAGCTGTTTGTATGGGAGCCGGTGCTTTTTGGAACATGGGATGGGGTCTTCACCTCCTGCATGATCAACATTTTTGGAGTGGTTCTTTTCCTGAGGACGGGATGGCTCGTGGTGAGTGAGTGCTGACTTGGTTGAATGTTCGAATAGGCATTTTCCTCTGCCCCTCCTCACCTTATATCTCCATCGTCACCCAATTGTTTTGGATTCTGTGCTCTTCGTTATAGATGTTGCTCACACCCTCTGGTAATTGGTAGCCTTTCAAAAAGTTCCACTAAAATGTGTAGCTAAAGTGGTCTTTGTGAGCGGTTTCCTCTTTTAGCTTTCAGAAAGAGAAAGGAAAAGACAAAAACCAACCTTGACAATGAACAGGGACACCCTTGTGTTGTATTGCTGAGGCAAAATAACCGCTTTTCAGGTAAAGTTACAGCTACTCGTCCATCTTCCCAGCACCACTGAAGGAAGTCTCTTCCAAACATACCAGTGTTGGAGTCCCCAGATTTTTTCACCTCAGTCAGGTGAAATTGTCATTGCCATGAAAGGATCTCCCACTGCTGGGTCCGTAGTAGTATCTCACTGAGGGTCAGAGCCTGGAATACTGTCGCCTCCTGATGCAAAACATTGTATTATGCCTCAAAATTTGCCCTTAGAAGAAGGACTGCTTCCTCAGGGATGGGTGGGATTTCAGCTTCAGGCAGAGTTCTTGTTACAGGCATGGTGGACACCTTCCAAAAGGAGCAGGAAGACACTCGCACTCTGTACTGAAAATTGCTTCGCTGGAGGTGTTGAGGGGAGCTGCAGTTGTCGCAGTGGAGAAGTTGGGATAAAACTCTAGCTTCCTTTTCCTTTTCCTTCTGATTTTATTTCCTCCACATCTCCTTTGAAAGCAAGTTACTGCTGGAGCAAACACAAATATAAATAAAGCCAGTAAATAAAAGAAAAATGGAACCAGCTGGAAGCTAGCATGAAAGGGAAGGGAGGAGAAGTCGGGGCTGGCAGAGAGCTCCCCTGGCAGAGGACAGTCATATGTCGAGCTATTCCCAGAGTCAGGCTTCTGCTATAAATTTCCAGAGCTGGAGCCGGGGCTGGTGAAGCTTTGCAGTTCCAGAGGACCTAATCTTGCTGAAATGTTCAACAGGGATTGCTGCTGCACTAACCCCTTCCAGCACGCATGCATAAATAAGCATCAGTGTTTAATGGGGGCTTTTTTTTTCCCCACTTTCTCTGCTTGCTATTGTTGCTGTGAGTCTTGCATTCCCCCTCGGTCTTAGTGTTAACCCTTTCTTCTGTTGGATTGCCCATTAGCTGCTGCATAGTCTGGTACCACCTCTCTGGAAAAGCCCAAGGCTAAGCGAATGTTTGCATATGTTTGCTTTTTTTTTTTTTTTTAACTGAAGCGTATCATGTTTATTAACCATTTAACCTGGGGTAAGCAGCTGAAGAAAAAGAACAATTGTCCTTTTAAAAAGAAGGATGGGGTTGGAGTGGGCTGTGGTGCTGACCCAACCACAGCTGTGTTTATAGCAAGCCTTGGCTCTGTTCCCCACTGACCAGATAACACCCCTGTCAAAGGCAGCAGGATGCTGAACCAAAATAGGATTTTACGATGAGAGCAACATCCTGGATGTGTTTCTGTTTTTTCACAAAAAAATGAAAAGGAAAAAAAAAATCTGGGATTTCAACCAACCCTAGAGCAGGGGAGCAGCCTTTTAGTGCTGGTGATAAAAACCCCATCACGGCTAGAGTGACCTCAGAGATGAGCATTACTGGAGCAAGGTTGGAAAGAGGGGATGTGGACATGGCCTGGAATATGAGTAGAAGGAAGGGAAGCCAGATGTTAATGAAGCACTGGGCACTGGAGGAGATTTCTGATTGCTGTGCACCGGCCTGAGCAATTTGTCAGGAGGGGAAGGTGGGCTGGAGCACAAGGGAAAACTCCTGACCCTGGAAAATAAATTACAGCCATGTGCAAGAGAGTGGGAAGGTCCTGAGCTCAGAAGAGTTCTTAAATGCTTTTGGAGGTACTAAGCACCTTCTCTTTCTGAAAATCCAACCCTAAATGGCAAACTGAACCCCCCAAAAAAGGGGTTGTACTGGCATTTAAAGCTGCCAACGGGGACCTGCAGCTGTGTTTGTTCAGAGGCTTTTGCTCTTCACCCCACAGTGAGACCACGGTGGGTGCAGCAGCTCCTCCTGGGGCCCCCCCTCTACCCTGAGCAGGAAGGGTTGTTTTTTTTCCGTGGGGCTGAATCCTTTGCAGAAATCTCCCCCGAGTCCAGGCAGGGCGAGAGCCACCTGCCACTCTGCGTACGCCCCGCAGATAAGGGCCGGCGCACGCTGCTTTATGAGAGTGTTATTTATCTTCCACGCTGTGTTGCCTTTGGGGTTTTGTTCTTCGGGATCTCATTGTTTGGAAGGATCAGAGCTTTCAAAGGTAAATGTTCTGAAAAATTAAAATGCAAGCTTGATGCTGTTAATAAATCAGTTGTTGCAAATCCCAGGGGTTCAATTTTGAAACTACTTTTTGTTATGAAAGTGTTTTGGTTTTTTTTTAAACATGTCATCCTAAACTGTGCAGACAGGCAGTGATCCCCTGACTGTGGTGGCTGAATCATTGTTTGACCTCATTCCTTTTAAACCAGAGGACAAAATCGGTGATTCATGGAGGAGCCCATTGACAGAGCAGAACCTGCTCGTGCAAAGGTCTGCCCAGCCCCAGGCTCAAGGACAAGACAGGTTCTCATCAAAGGGGTGCTAATAAAGACTGTAAATTTGGCAATCAATTACGTTAATTAGACAAGTAGGGGTGTCTGTGTGTGTTTCTTTTAATCTATAATGACTCCAGATTCACGGATCACTAGTGACTAGAAGTGGGTAGGTCCTTTTTCTGTCCCAGCAGATTGGTGTGAATTAATCTTTATTTGATTTTTTTTTTTTTTTTCATTCCAGGGAAACACTGGCATTGTAATGGGCATGTTTCTGGTGTCCTTTGTCATTCTGGTTGCCCTGGTGACAGTCTTGTCTGGAATTGGGGTGTGTGAGAAGTGCAGCATTGGAAGTGGAGGAGTCTACTCCATGATTTCTACTGTCCTTGGAGGTCAAGTAGGGGGCACCATTGGCCTCCTTTACATTTTTGGCCAGGTAATTTTAAAAAGTTATTCAAAGAAGATTTGGAAACTTTGCAATGCAGATATTAATCTTGTGCTGTCCCGCTGCAGAAATTAATGTTTCAGGGAAAATCTGAGCAATGCTCCACTGTGCTGGACAACATGGGAGAGCACCACAGGGAGCACTCAGCCCCACGCTGCTCCCCAGGAGCAGGCCTGTGCATGGGTCACTCTGGTGGAGGAGCTGAGTGTCTGGACAAGCCATGCAGGACATGTCTTCCCATCCCAAATTACCCCCATTGCCAGGACATGCCCTTGCTGGCGAGAGACTGAAATTAAATGAAGCAGGAGAGGTCAGGGTGGCCAAGCAAAGCTCAGTGAGCGGCTGTGGACTGGCAGGTCGGCCTTGGCGTGCTCCACATACCCTTAGGGATGGGGCAAGCCTTGGCTCTGTGGGAGCCAGCAGAAGTGGAGCTGGTGTGGGAGGAGAGCTGGGCAGGGGTAAGGGCCACAGATAATTGACTTCTTGTGAGCCAAAAGTCACAGTTCTGGGTTTTCTGAAAAATCCCAAGGAGCTGTTGTGGTGGTGAAGCACAAAAATACACAAGTAGTATGCATAAAGAATGGAAAATAATCACTTAAACCTGCAGTAACTTAACCCTCTCTCCCCATAAAGATGTTGTGAACAGTATAAAATGTGGTGAGCAGAGAAGCATTTTTATGGAGGTTTGTTTTTAACTGACTGGCTTACAGCAATCTCCAAAACCCCTTAACAGCCCCCAAACCAAAAATAATCCCCTCTTCTCCTTTCACTCCAGATTAAAAGCAAGTGTCCATAAAATACAAACTGAACCCAGTTACAAGCCAAGATATGGAAATGGGCCACACATGAGAATCCTTCCTGTCATATTTTCCACTCTTGCTCTCTGAGAGGACCCCGTCTGGGAAAGCAATCAGGTTGCAGCCTGTCCTGAGGGTCGTAAAAGCCGGGCTGCAGCAGCCCTGGCCCCTGGCTTGGCATCCCGTGTGCACAGGGGCTGTGGGCTGGGAGCTGGCAACTCACTTAAAATCACTTTGCCTGCTCCCGAAAGCTGCTGATGCCTTTCCCTTCCCGGCTGTGCTTTCTGCCCAACGTGCTCTGCACCAGCTGCAGGCTGATCCCCTGCTACAGGGTGCCCAGGGAGCGCTGTAAGCTCTGTCATAAGGCAGCTACTGCCAGAAGTGGGGTACTCCCTATTCCCTACTCTGACTGGGGCAAGTGGGGAATGACTTGCTTTCGTGTCACGTGCTGCAGAGAAAGGCTCTCGCTGTAGTTCCCCTGATCTAGGTGTCTGCCTGTGATGGAAGTGAATCCTCCAGGATCTCCAAGTTGTAGGTGTCCGAGCCTGAACAGATGAATGCCACGAACCTTGCTGAAAGCCACACAAATCCTGCAGCTCCCGGGTATGAGACAGGTTGTCCTGAGCACCCTCAGTGGAGCAGTGCTGGCTCTGTCCAAGGTGGGGGGGATCTGCAGTGAATGAGGGCTCTGCTCTTCCTGGCTTGGATGGGGGTTTCCTCCCTTCCAGTCGTGTGGGAGCTGCACATCCCTCATCTGTGGACAGGGATGGCGGGGTTGCAGGACCCAAGGTCACACCACCCATATCAAATGCAGCTGTCTGCCCTGACCTGGTTTTCCAGGGATGCCATGCACTGGAAAGGCTTGTTGCTGAAATGTCAGCTAGTGGGAATTTCCGCTGGGAAACGTCCTGGTATTTGGGATTGTTGCCCTGCAGTGGGGTTTGAGGCCTGAGCCGTGCTGCAGATGTCCTGTCCTGCCGGCTCTCGGCTGCCCGGGGCAGAGCGCGTGTCCTGTCCTGCTGCAAGGCGAACAGGCAGCTTTCCCGGGAGCTCAGGGGGGCACGGCTCACACAATGTGCTCTCCTCCAAAGTGCAGGCTCCGTTCCAGCAGCGAGATGGGGAGCCGGCGAAACGTCAGCGTTTGCATCCAAACTAAACACCAAGTTAAAAATAACCCCCGGGAGGCAGTGAAGGTGGAAGCAAACTGCTGTTCTTCAGGCAGGTGTTGAACTGGGACCCTTTCCTCCACAGAAACAGGAGAAGGGAAGAAACATAGGAGTTGACTCACCCTTTTCTCTCTCAGAGAAGCCAGTGTGGTTTCTGCCGGAGCGTTAATGGAGGGTAGATGTTACAGTGGAACGTTGCTGGGCTGCTGGCCCTAGCACCCAGCCTTCCCTGTTTGCCCGGGCAGTAGCTCTGCTGCCCTGGCAGTGTGCTGTCTTACAGCAATAAGGCTCCGTCCCCGCAGGCCAGAGTAGCGTTAAAGGTTTGGCTGGGACACAAATGTCTGTCTGTCCGTCTGTCTGTCTGAACAGAGGCCCCCACAGCCCAGCATGGGGGCTGTGCGTGGGGATCCCCTTTGCTCCCGCGGGGCACTGACAGAGCTGTGTCCCTCAGTGCGTTGCAGGTGCCATGTACATCACTGGCTTTGCAGAGTCCATTGCAGATGTCCTGAGCCTCAGCAACATCTGGGCAGTGCGTGGCATCTCCCTGGCTGTCCTGCTCGGCCTGCTGGGGATCAACCTGGCCGGGGTGAAGTGGATCATCAGGCTCCAGCTCCTGCTGCTCTTCCTGCTGGCTGTCTCAACACTGGACTTTGTCATTGGGTCCTTTACACACCTTGATCCAGGTAAAACTGGGGGTTCATTGCTTTGGGGTCAGGAGGCATTAATTCCCTGGGGTTTTCATTAATTCCCTGGAGTTTTCTCCCCAGCTGTGTTTGTGAAGTGACACTCACTTGGGCAGAGGTAGAGTTCAGAGCTTCCAGATGTGTCCCCTGTCCTTTGGTATTGATCTTTTAGAGACAACCCATAATTTTGCAAGGAGCGTTTCCAGAGCATGACTGAAGACACCTTATTAATTTAGGTGTTAAACCCCAGGGACTGAGCTCTCAATTTGTGCTCTTGTTATGTTTCACTTGGAGGTTTTCTAGCAACAGAGAGCATCTGTGTTTGCGGTGTTCTTTGCAGCCTTCTGCTGCCTAACTTGGCATTAAGCACTGTGCCCATGAAAATGGAGGATTGTGACTTTGGGTTGTGGAGGTCTTTCCCAGAGACCTGAGGTCACTTAGATCCTGGCTGTGCTGAGCTGTGCCGTCCACTCTGCTGGGTCTGCTGCCCAGGGCTGTGCTGGGGATCTGAGGAGGGAGCTGGGTGAGGGCAGGTGGCTGCTGGGGTTTCAAGGAGCCACGAGTGGGAGTTGTCCTGCTAACTTTTCCCAGACTGAGTTCAGCCTGCAGTGGCAGCTCCAGCTCAGGCAAGGTGGAGGTTCAGGGCTCCCACCTGCAGCCCTGCTCACACCTCAAGTTCTGTTCCCTTCCCTCTTTCTGTTTGCTGGGAAACATCTCCGGACGCGGCAGCGGCCACTCCAGCAATAATGAAGTGTAATTAGCTGAGTAAACAGAAGGTGTCACCTTTTTCTTGGCTTCCGCTGTGTCCAGCAGCACCTTGGAGGGCTGCAAGTGACCTATTAAAGCGAGCTTAAGGAAAGATCTTCAGTTTTCATTGACAGCTGTGATTCAGCTGCTGGGCTGGGTGGCAGGAGGTGTCATGTGGGTACTCGTAACACTGATAAGTGTCACCCATGCTGCTGTTTTATTTTGTGCTGCCGGTGTGGTGTGCGAGGACGGTGGCATGGGGACAGAAGCGGCTGCTCCCCTGTCAGACAGTGCCTTATGGAAAGGCATTTGCGCTTTATATTTAGCCTGTAAGAAATGCCCCAAATGAAAGCCTGTGAAAGTTTCAGCAGATACTTGTAAATGAGAAGGAAGCAAGGACAGTTGTGTTGCTGTGGCGTGTTTTGCAGAGAAAGCAAAACAGTGACCTGCTCCAAACAGCTGCGTTTCACAGGAAGTTGTTTTCTAAAGGAAACGGGGCTGGGGGGGAGTGTGTGTTGTGTTTTTGATGTGCTCGTAGTAGACCTTTCTAACAGCAGAGAAAAACGAACGCTCGAGGTGAGACCTGATGGTAGGAGAGTGAAACACAGGACCAGGAGGCAAGAATTAGAGGAACACAAACGTCAGTGGGAAACATGCCCAAGTGGAGGCCAACATAGTTGTCTTTGATTTCCTCCGCTGCCGAGCACTGTCATTTTCTTCAGACAGAAAATAGAGAAAGGAAGGGAAATGAGGCGGCTGAGCCTGGCAGATGCTGCAGTTTAGCCACGGCTGAGTGTGGAGAGCAGGACTTCCAGTGGATGGAGGGACATCGGGCTGATGGTGGCCGGATCCAAGCCTCAAAGGCCGGCGCCCCAGGGCAGCGCTGCCCTAGGGTGGGACCTGCGGCCGTGCAGCTGGCAGGCGAGAGCTGTGGGTTTCTCTGCTTTCACAGGCGCTTCATGTGAGAGTGCTGCTTCCCGGCCTGGGCGGGGGGATCCTCCCAAGTCCTGCATTTCCCCAGAAGGCCTCTGAGTGGTGTGTCAGCACCAAGGGTGAGCGCTGGGCTCCAAGGAGCCTCCTCACGCTGTGTTGCACGCTTTCTGCGCCGCATGGATGGATGGATGGGTGCCTGTCTCTTGGGACTGCACCCACCAGCAAAGCATCCCTCCTGCAAGGAGCCTGCAGGTGGGACGTGCGGGTGGTGGTGCAGCTCCAGCCTCCAGAGCCAGATGATGACAATGGCAGGGCATCAAAGCCCAGCACCGGGGGGAGCATTTGAGACCCCTTTGGGGTGGGCATTCCACCGATCAGCTCCCCACAGCTCTCAGGAGCGTGCAGTTCCTTTCGGTTTGGTTCTGTGGCTGCAGCAGGGACTGAGATGCAAAGGCAGCGTGCAGGGAGAGGTGGTTTTGGAGGCTGGACCTGTGAGCTGGATTGTAGCTGACAGCTTGTCCGAGTCGTGCCCTTGTTTTATGGCAGGTTTATGGGGTTTCAGTTCACAGCCTTGGGTCTCAGTCTCTGACCCTGTAAAATGGGCCTTGTGCAGTCATCCTGCCTTTTCTGCTGCTGCCATGGCAGCCTTTTCCCTCACTTAGCATTTCCAAGTACTGTGCACATACCAAAGGACCGCACATCTGCCAAGCAGCAGTTACTTGAATTTAAATAATCTCCAGGAATGCCTGTCCATCTTGAAGGTCTTAACCGGCTGCCTTTGTGTGGTTGCGCTGGGTGGAGTCCCCTGCTCTTCTCCCCGTTCCCGCAGCTCACACCCAGGCACACACCAAATCGGATATTGTCCAAGCACTCACTCCCTTCCTGTGGTTTGCCTTTATTTTTAGTCTGAGGACGGAGCATGTTTACACAAAAGGGGGCTTCTCAGCAGGGCTTCCTGCTGCTCTTTCTCCCTTTTTTCCTCTCTCTTGCTGTGGCTCGCTCCTGCTCCAAGAGCCAGCCGGGCTCCTGCAGCCCCGGAGCTGGGACTGGAGGAGCTGAGTGGCTCCAGCAGACAGGGAGTGCTCTGGGTCACTTGTCCAGATTCTCTGGGCTGCCAGCTTGCTTGCTACCAGGCTACCCTGTCCCTCTGCCTGGCCCCCAGGGCTTTTGCTCCTTTCCACAAGCTGCCTGCAGGGTGGGGTGGGACTCGCTGATTTTTTGGAGTTAATCCTAAATCCTCCCTTGGCTCCAGCTGGCACTTCCCGTGGGGCTTGGTCACAGTCCCAGGCTGGGATCTCTGCCAAGGGTGGGTAGCGAGGAGAGGGGCTCCCTGTTCTGTCTGAAAACCAGCCTCGCTGAGCTGTCACTGGCCACTCACCTTAAAATTCAGTCCCTCCTCCAGAAATGGAGACCCCTGTGCTCCTTCCTTCAGACAGAAGACATCCCTATTCCCATTCTCCCTAGGCACAGGTTCGTGTTTTTAGCAAACCTAACACAGGTGGATTGAAATTGGTCAGTGCTCAACTTCTCAACCCATAACCAAGACCCAGCACTTGCTACAAATTTTCATAGAAGCAATGCAGGGTTGTTTTGGCTTTGTGATCATTTGTATTTTAGTGATGGAGGTCCATACCACAAAATCAGCCTGAGTTATTTTGGGAGGAGCAGTGAAAGTAGAGGGGAGGATGCTCCTCTCCCTGACCAGCTCCTCAGAACAGTATGTGAAACTTTTTGGCCTTTTCACGTCCTGAACATTAGAGTCATGGAAAAAAAGAAGATAAGCCATCCGTTAATGCCCACTCTTTTATTTTCCTAGCATATCTCTGCTAATTTTTGTGTAGGGTGACTCCCAAATACTCCCTTTCAATTAGGCGCCTGCTTTCCTGTTTTGGCAGTGGCTCCCAGGTGCCCTGTTAAGGCAGAGAGGCTGTGGGAGCTCGTGGCGGGGGGATCACTGGGAGGAGGGCTGGTGTTAATTTGGTTGTGCTTTGATGGGAAGATGAAAGGAATCACAACGTGAGCAAAAGGGGCCCAACAACAGCCTCTTCTTAAATGCCTGGCGGGGGGAAAAAAAATAAATTATCTTGTTGGTAATTCAGTAATTGTGTCCCCTTGGGCTGGGATTCCCCTGTCCTGCAGCAGATGGTACCACGTGGCTGGGGTGAGCGTGCAGCTTGGCTGTGTGGGGCTAAACCCCTCTCCTCAGGCTGGGAAATCTGGGTAGTTCATTTCTCAGGGATGCAGGGAGGTTTGAAAGGCATGTTGCTGCCAGGGTGCTTCTGCTAGGGATTATTTTCCATGCAAACCACATCCTTCATGTCACCCGCTTGGGTTTTAGCTTCCCAAAGCTGCTCACACAGAGCCCAGAAAACTCATTTATCATCTTCATTTTTTCCTCTGAGGGCAAGTGCTTTGGAGGATTCATCCCCCTCCAATGTTCTATGGCCGAGCTGGAGAGCTGATGCTCTCCTGTGGGTACCACTGGTGAGGATCTGTGGGAGATGAGCTTTGCCTGGAGCTGCTCCAGCAGACAGGGAAACTACAATTGTTGAAGTGATTTATGTATATAGACACTCTGGTGTTGTAAAGATCCCTCAAATGCTGCCTCTGGGGCTTTGATGGACTGAATTAATTAAAAGTATTCCCACAGATTGAATATGAAAGTGATCAAAACATCCTAATCAGGGGCTTCTTCTTGGCTCTGGGTTGTTTTATTTTATTTTTGGGCACAAGGGGTGTGCCCCAATATCATAAGAGAGGGTGCAGGAAGGATGTGTGTGTCAGAAGATGATCTGCAGCAAATCCCAGAGGCTTTATCCAGGCTGATTGCTGACTTCCTGGCCTGAGACACATCTGGAAACTGGCATCAAATCCCAAGTAGAAATCACTGTTGCGAGCGGCAGCAGGAAAAAAAAAATCCCACTTTGCTACTGAACGAGGTACACACCGTGGTGAATAAAGGCAGGAGGCTGCTAATGCACTCTTTATTTATTAAAAAACATGGGATTGCTTTTCCCAGGTTTTTCCAATTATAGTGCATTGAATGGCCCTGACATCACTCTTGAGCCGGGGCCAGCCTATTCAACAGTCTGGCGAAGACATTTATTAACTGGTTACCTGCCAATTGTCTGGGCTAGGAGCTGCGGGACAGATGTGTTTTGGAAAGTGATAACATTGTTAGAGGCCTTATTTAGATAGTGAGAGGAAAACTACCCCACTCTGTCCAGGTTCTCTGAAGTAGGTATTTAAAGCAGTTTATTTAGAAGAAAAAACCCAAGCCGGTTAGGTTGAGATGTAACTCTGCTGCCCTGTTTGTAGGTAGGTTTTCACGGTGTTTCCTTGCTGGAGGACATCCAGCAGAAGGACTGTGCTGAGGAGCAGCAGTCTCGATTGCCGGCAGATGCTGAGGTGTCAGCACAGCTGCTGCACCTCGGGGCTGGGACTGGCATCCCTGTGTCCCTGCTCTGCCGAGACCAGGCAGGATTCCCGAGCCTACCGCCCCGAGGCGTCTCCCAGGAGGTGGGTAAAGAGGGGAGGAGGGCTCAGGGTCTCCGGGTCCCGCCCTCCTGCACCTATTGGGCTGCACTGGGGATGGATGCCATGTGCATCCAATCTGCTCCTAAAAATTTCCAGTGATGGATCCTTTGCTGCATCCTTGGGGACCCTGCTCTAGTCACAGCTATCTCAGGCGAACCCCCTCTTCCTGCAGCCTCAACCCACTGTTTTGGGTCTCTTGAGGACTTGGCACAGTCTGGTGTCCTTCCTTTTTGCATTAAACCACCTCGCTTGGAAGACCCCTGGTGCTCTTCTTCAGTCTTCTCTTCTCTAGGCAGCTCCATCTGAGCTGCCACGGAGCGAGCAGCCCTCTGCCACGTGCTGCTGAGGATGAGGAGGGTCCTGGCCCCCCCTGAAACCCTGAAATGTGCCACTGAATGGTGCTGCCAGGGACTGGCTGGCCCAGGTCCATTCCTGGAGCCAGGAGAGGGTTTGCTGAGGTTGTTACAGGTTTAAACTCGCTCAGTAGGTAATAGAGCTCCTGATGTACACAGGTTTTGTACACATTGATTTAACCTTTAATTTCTTCGCTGTTTCCCTGCAAAGCAATGCTAAGCTCGTCTTCCTAGAGCTTGTAAATAAATCCTGAAATACCTCAGCTGGCTTTGTTCCCTGCTAGACTTTGCCTTCATGAGGGCTTTCCCTATCCATTCCTCCCATAAAACCTCCTGTGCAGGCTCTCCTTCAGCAGCAACTTGTTTAATGCTAGAGAACTAATAAAACTGACTGTTTTGAGGAAGATATACATCATCCCACAATCTCTCCCGCTCTCCCCGTTGCTGTGTTTAGATGGGACAGCTTTATTTAATTGCATTGATTTTTTTTCTCTTTTTTTGGTGCTACCACATAAGTGTTTTCAAATGATGGAGATATTTTACCTCCTCTTTTTTTCATTCCCTCAGTGTTTAATTCCAGTCACAGTTCAGCTGTGCCCTGAATCAGCTTTCCTTATTTAGGGATTTAATTTATTAAGATAATTTGTAGATATTAGATTCTTCCTCCAGCCGCTTCATTTCTAGTTTGCAATCCTCTCCTAGGCTAAAGATAAAAGTTTGTGTGGGAAATAGGTCCCTATCTACTGTTCATCCTCTCTCCTGGCTTGTGTCAACAATTTTTGGCCTTTTTTGGCTGTAAGTGAGGGATTTTATCCTGGTTGTACCTTCACTAACCTGGATGGTGGCTCGGTGGCTCTTTCTGGTTTTCTTTTTTACTCAAAGGGGGAAATGCATCCATTGAAAAACTGATTTTTGTAGGGAAAATGTATTCTATGACTTGCACAGAATTCAATTACTAGTTTCAAACAAACAAACAAAAAAATCCTTTCAGGTGACAACATCTTGCTCAACCTTTCCAAAATCAAACACTGGTTTGATTTGCATCTGAAGCCAGACTTAAAGCTGTAGCTGTGCGTGTGTTGTATTGAGGATAATGAAAACCTTCCAAAAACAAACACAAACTGTCATTTTAGACACAAAATCAGAAAGCCAACAAAAGGAATAGTTTTCTTTTGAAGTACCACTGTCATGTGGATAATATATCCATAATTTATTATGGGAAGCTGGGAGTATGGGATGCTGTAGTCGTGAGGATAGCAGAAGACTCATGGCGGGATCTGGTGGATTAAATTGTATCCTCTTTCCTTTGAAAGATGGGGGTTTGATCAGCATGGACTGGGCTTTGTCCCAAACAATGCGCAGAGTAGCTCCGAGATGGAGGGGAGGCCACTCGGACGAGCCCGAAGGATGTGTGTCATCGCCGCTGCCGCTCGGCTGCCACTCATTTTCCTCCAATTGTTGTGCCTTGACTCAGCCTAAATTCTGATCTCTCAAGCCTAGGGCTTTTCACTGGAGAAGTTCTTCAGAGCCTCCCACAACTGGGCACTCTGGGCATGACTTCCAAGAAATACCATTCTGTAATTGATAATGATACCCCATTGATGAAAACTATTTCCCTAGAAGAAGGACGGAGCAAGGTACTTCTTGTCCTCTTTGCAATGAATAAAATAATTTTCACCAGCTGGTTTGAATACGACTGAACAAGCCAGGCTGCAAATACCACATCAAGAAAATCAAATAGTAATGGAAGGATTTATATATTACAGCAAGTCTAGTGCTTAGCAATAAATAATGTAAAACATAAGTAGAATTTATAAAGTTGAAACACCTGTGTTAAAGTATCTTCCTTTTTTTCTCCTAACCAGCATTTCAGAGTTTCTACCTGCAGAAAATGTTCGCTTTTTTGGCTTTTTTTTTGGAAAAAATTATCAAACCCCACCAACCCCTAGAGACAGAGTAAGTGCCAAACAGCTCTACTAGCTACTTCCAAGGGCACATTCCTAAGTTTTCCTTTATTTAAGCAGTGCTTTTGTGATGAGGAGCTGCCCGTGCAGGCTCCGAGTGTGCTCTTGTGTACGTTAGTGGTTTTCCACTTTGCCGAGAAGCTGAGGCAGAGATAAAGCAGGCGCACGGGGAGTTGGGCAGAAATTCGCATTTCCTCCCACCCAGTCCAGTCCTGCAGGAGATGTGGTGTGGCTGGGGGGAGCTTGGGGGGAGTGTAGGCTACCTCCTGATCTGAGAGAGGTGACAGCATCCTGCAAAAGAAAATTGCTCCATTAGCTAAAGACAAACATCGGAGACAGTTTAAGCAGCTCCCTTTGTTTATTCTGCCTTTCGTGCTATTTTTAGCTGTTGGCCAGCACCCAGTACTGCAGGTCCATTGGCTTTACGGAGAGGAGGTGCTCGTGATCTGATGGCTCCCGTGGCTGGGATGCTCCACGAGGAGGTTGGGGGTGCAGTTACCAGAGAGAGTAAATATGTAAAGGGATGATGACCCTGAGCAGGTTTGTTTCGGGTTTCCTCAATCCTCAAACAGATCAGCCCCGGCGCTTCTGCTCCGGTCTTCCTTGCTCGCCTGAGGGTATTCAGTGCGGAGATCCCGTGTTCCTCCATGCCTCCTCTAGCACGGCAGATCATTGCACTGGCTGATGTTAAACCTCTTTCCAGGAGCATCCTGCAGCAGGCTGATCTGCGGGACGCGCTGCCGAAACCCTGAGCGGCTTAAGAAGAGGTCGCCCGGAGTTCTTTCCCTCGACAGCGCTGTCAGTCCCCACGCTGGCTGATCTGTCCGCTCGCCTGAGCGCTGTTTATGCACGGCGGTGATTCATCGCCCTGCAGCCGGATCGCTGGCAGCAGGCAGCGTGACGCCCGTCCCTGGGCTGCTCCTGCTCTAAGCGACATCCAAACACCCCGGGTTTGTCTCTGCCGGTGTTGGTGGGGATACACAGGTGCGGTGGAGGGTGGTTTTTGGGAGAGGGTTAATGGTGGGATCCCCCGGAGCCCGTGGCAGCAGGAAGCCGTATTGTGTGTTGACTTTAAACAGGAGGTTTGGGAGATCAGCTCTGGAGCAGAAAACAGGGACTCGGGAGGAACAAACACTCGCTGCTTCAGAAGGGCGGCGATTTCCTTTCGGGTAAACACGTCATTAATCTCAGGCAGCACATTCTTTTCCATCAAAAGATAAGGGATTCGAGTTGCCTTTCTCAGGGCTTGGCCTTTTGAGATTGTTTTAACTGTAGCTTTTGCTCCTTCAATTACAGACTGTACATACTCTCTCTTTTTAGGTTTGCCAGGTTTATTGTGGGTGCAGAGAAAGTTTTGGGCAAGGGAACTCCTTCCCTGCTTTCTTTAAACTTGCTCTGATCCTTCTTCCCCGCCACCCTCTTGCCAAGTTTTTTTCCCACTAAAACCTGTCTATTTTTTGCTACTTGCAGCTCTGACGAATTTGAAACGTAAGTGTGGTGTTTGTCCTGATTCATTAAACAATCTCCCTAGTGCTGATGATAAAATAAGAGCTTATTTGTTCACAAGTGGAAAAATAGCAATGAGCTTCTGTCCCCACCCTGGGCTGCCTCTTGCTGCTCAGCTTTGGTTTGGCCTTGCTGTGAGGCACGGGGCGATGCCGGCTGTGGCAATTCTCAGCTGGCTCCGTCCTAACACACGGGGTCACAGCAGTGGCAGAGGTGCTGCTTTCGCTTCTGCTCCCTGTGGCTTGGGGTCTGTGGTCTCTCTGAGCTCTTTTGATAGTAAATGTGTTTAACTGGCATTTAGGGATGAAATTACAGAGGGAACTGAGTCCCTTTGCATTCTTACCTCCTCTTCTTCCCAGCCCTTTCTGCTGAGGGCTGCCAACAGCAACATGGGTTGGGGTGGGGTAGAGCAGGAGTTGAGGAGCTCCCACATCCTGCATATCTCAGTGCCCTGGCAGCTCAGGCAGATGCTCTGCAGCCTTTATGCACTGATCTGTCAGTGTGGCCACGTGCTGATGTGTTAATTGCGTAATAGCTTCGTTTTTGTCACTGCATAATCATTGACCTGCATGTATTCAACACAAAAATTCCTCTCTATTTTTTCCCTCGACTAGTTTAAGATTCTTAAAGCAGAAACACTGAGACTGTGGGAGCTGCCAGCAGGCAGGATGTGGCCCTGAGGACTGAGATGAACCAAAGTCATGACATCATTTGTGACATATGGAAAGGGAATGATCCTGTGTTTGCTCTTCTCCCTCTGGGCTGGGCTGCACGTGCCCCATCTCCAGCTATGGAGCTGTGCTGCTACCCACAAGTCCAACATGGAGCTGACGTGCTCCTGGCTTGCAGGAAATGTGCACTGATCCATGCTGACTCACATGGCACAGGTGTTGCACTGGAGCTGCAGAAAAGGGCAACCCGGGTTTGGTGCATGTGGTCCCCTGGGTAGGCGAGTCCAGTGGTGGCTGACAGAAGACAGGGGCATCGGTCTCATCAGTCTGTCCCATCTCCTCAAGCTCTGCTCCCCTGCAGCTCTTCTCTTTTCCTTCTGCTTCTTCTCAGTCTCCCCACAAACCTGTCTATCCAAAGGTGAAGCAGGAGATGTCCTGGAAGATGTTAAAACATTTTTGTATTCCTGTACAAGTTCAGCAAAGGTCATGTTTATTCTCTGTTCCTGTCAGCGCGGCTCTGCCACTCAAAGCCCTCTGCTTCCATGACTCATCAGTTCCCTCACCATTCTCTTAGAGAACTGGGACTTTCTGGTGAAAATCTGTTCATGCATCCCGCAGGTCGAGTGTCAGCCTGCAGCAAGTTGACCAGTGGACTGGTGGCGAAAATCACCACACTGTCCTCTGTTCGCCTCCAGCACTACTTCCCTCTCCCTGTTTTCCTTCCCAGTCTTTCCACATTTTTCTCATACATTTCTGCCTGCACCTGACCCATACTGGGCTGGCAGCAGTAGGGCAATGCCTGGGAGTAGCAGTGGTAGTGTCGGACTTGCCTGAGAAAAAATATTGTGAGGCCCTCGGGAGCTGGAGCTGGGTAGTTGTGAAGGCATGGCTGCAGAAACAGCCCAGCCGTGGAAGAACTTGGGAACATGATTATTAATGTTGGTGTTAAATGAGCCCAAACACAGGAAGCCAAGTGTGTGCATGGAGGGATGTGGAGGCCTCTGATTGCACTGCTTTGACTGATTTATTTTTCATTCTGCTGGGAAAGGTGATTCAAGTGTTAGCCACGACCTTGGTTGCCTCTTCATGCCTCTTGGATTATGCCAATCCACTGGAGAGGTGCACCATGTCCAGTGCCCATCGCTGGGTGTGCTGCATGGCGTTGCAGGGCTGTGGTTGTGGTCAGCTGGACCCAAGTCATTCTCTGGCACATCCAGCACTTCACTGAGGAAGTCCAGAGCCACCCAGAAGGTGGCTGTGTTGGTGCAGAGCATCTTTCAGAGCTGTTGCATCAAATGATCCTGTGCTGTTTGTTGCCTGAAGGTAAATTTCAGTGTTTGCATAGAGTCAGGGGGAACACAAAGATAAGTCCTTGGGGTTTTGGCAACATTCATGGCTTTGCACCCATCTCTGCACACCCACAGTTTCTATGTGGATGGTTAATCCTGTGTATCTGAAATTGCAAACTGAGATGCTGAAAAATCTATTGCTGATGGTGCTTTGGCATCCAAATTTTACTTCATTTAAGCCAGGCTAGCCTGACTTTCCTTTGACAAGTGAAGATGCTGTTCTCATGTGATAAGCTATGGGTAGTATGTGTGTTTGGGGATGTTTGGTTATCACCAGACCATGGGTGAGCTTATTCTGCAGGCAGGAGAAGAATTTGTATTGCAAGGGCTTTGGGGGGAAGAATTTCACTCCTTCCCTGCTGTAGAGCACTCCAACCTACGTAGGAATTAATTTGGTTTAGGCCACCCAACAGTCATCTGGTAGACCACAACTTCTGAGAGTTACCAGCCTGACAGGGCTTGACTTGCCCGTGGGGGAGTCAACAGCTCAGAAGTTCTGGGCTTTTACCTTGCCCTCGGCTAAGAGTTTGGAGGAGGAAAATGTAAGCATGTGGTTGGTGAGGAGTGAAACTTTACCTTTCTGCAGAGGTGTGTGTTCAGGTGAGGATGGCGGCTGTGGGATCAGGCAGTGAGGACAATTCCTGTTTTCTCCACAGTGCCTGATACCTCCAGCACCCACACCAGGACCTCCTTCTGGGTGTGCGCTTGGACTGGCATCCAAGGGGAACAACTGGATTTCAGAACTTATGCCAGAAGGGTTTAGTGGTGGAAGAAGAAATGGGAAAAAGATAGAGAGCAGAGATAATTATGCCAAGGATATATAATTACTCTTTGGCACTCCATGTCTTACATCACACAGGATCCTGAAAATGCTGAGGTCAGACCTGGGAAATGTGCTGCAAGACAAACACTTCCAGCTGTTCCTCTGAAAGCAAATCTCAGCAAGTACCTTCCAGGAGGGAATGTGTGGGCTCACTTATTTTGGAAAAGAAAAAAATCTCCCCATTTCAAGCCTTCAGCATTCACCTTTGTAATTAAAATCTCTAATCACAAGCAGAGTGTAATATGTGGCAGTCTTCAGGGAGCTGTTTCTTAAGGTGGTTTTCCATTTTTGCACTATTTAGCCCCTGCCTCGGTGCCAGGCTTTACTTAACCTTAAGCTTGTGAACAGGCTTATTGAATTTGGCCAAGACTTAACTAATCTGTAATGAGCTCCAGGTTGCCTGGAACTTGGCAGCGCTGCCGTGCTCTGTGCTGTTGCATAATGGCCTGACCCTGTGTAACCACGGCTTCGCCTTGCACCCCTTCTCCAACCTCTTTGAGTTCCCATTCTGGAGCCCTGAGCTTCGTGGAGGGGCTGCCCTCGTAAGGGGAGTCCTGAGTGCCAAAAACCTCAGGCTTTCACGCTGTTCCACAGGGTGAGAAGTGGGAGAAAGTACAAGAAAAGCCCAGTGGTGGAAACCCACTGGGGAAGAGAGGGGGTGCAGCAGTGGCAACCATATGAAAGCTGGTGCCTTCTCCCAGGCATCTGTGATGGCTGGAAAGACATGAGAGTTCTGGCCATCTTCCTCTTCCTCCTCTGGCTACATCAGGCTGGGGTACAGCCTCCTGTGGTCCTCCTGCACACGTGGATGGAGGATGCTCATCCTGAAAGCTCTTCCATTCCAAACTTGCTAGGTGGTTTTTGCTGTTTATTACATCATTTTAGTAAGAGCAACTGGAAGGACTTGATTTGTGAAGAATCACAGGAATAATTCAGATGTTGCTCTAAGTAATTTTTTTCCCTATTTTTTATTTAGATCAGCTCAACCACTTGAGAAGCACATTATTTTCTTTCTCCTTATTGAGTATCTAATGATGAAAATAAATTGTTACTGCTCTTTATTGTGCATTTCCCATTAGCCTGACATGGGACAGAGAAGGAACCGGATTCTTTTCTTCTAGCATGACACAGGGAAGATTGTTTATAGCACTTCAGCTCCAGCCCTCTGCAAGCCAGCTGAGAGCAGGATCATTAAAGGCAGGATTTAGAGGCTGTGGGGTTGCATAAATTGATTGAGAGCAAAATTTTTCAGACAAATATTTTGTAATGAGCAAGGAGGGAGGAATCTGGTTTGGATCTCATGTACCCAGCAGTAAGCTGGAGAAAAAGATCTCCTTACAGGAAAAAATGTATAAAATGATCTTGCCTCGTTCGAAGATCAGAGTGCCAAATATAGACCCTATCGCATTTCCTTCCCTCCTCCTTCCGAAGCTCGTCCTTTTGAAGTGCACTTTCAATGGGATGTGGATAATTGACTCTGCGAACAACTGACCGAGGGCTCTGTTGGTTTAACCGATTGGTCTCAGTTGCTGATTCCTGTTTTGTTTTGGATGATTTTCAGCCCAATTGCCCCGTCAGCTACAATTAGTCGCATTAATGTGACAGCTGAAAGGTCACAGATGACTTGCACTGGTTGCAGGCACGAGGGCAGGCAGGAGATGCTCCCAGTTTTCCTCAGCCCCATGCTCGTGTGCCCCTAAATTGATGGTGATTGCAAATTCTAGTCCGATCAAAAGGGATGTGAGGTTTGCTTCACAGGAGGGTGATTGAGTGAGAAATGAGGATGCAATGACAACATTTGGATGAACTTCTCTTTAATTAATCAAGAAGGTTCCTGGTTCTGTATACAGGGGAAATGTGGAATGGCCTCTCACCTGCCAGGCTGTGAGGAGAGGAAGCAGAAGTGGGATAGAGTTGTAGGCACATCCTGTGGCTCTTTCAACAAATCCATGGCTGTCATTTTCTGTGGTTCCAGTGACATCTGCCATGGCTTTGAGCTTTTGTCTCTTCCACTGAGGATTTCCACTTAGGGGAATAAGGTAGGAAAGGGAACAACACACATATGAATGGAGCACAAGGGGATCATTTAATTCCTTAAGATTAATAGGGGTCAGATGCACATAGGTGCAGGTCAGACTTTGGACTCATGGGTCTCATGGTCAGTCTGTGGCCATAATATGGCCAAAATGGAACCACAGAAAATACAGTGTGGTTGTTCACTGGTCTGTACACTTGGCCTTTTGTACGAGGAAGGAAACAGAAGGCACCCAAAGTGCCTCATTTGAATTATATAGCCCCAAACACCATTGGAAGACCCCAGTTGGAGATGGTTTAACTTACAAAGCAGGACGCTGTGCCTGGTGAAGTTCTGCAACAGTCTGGTTTTGGTTTGGTGTTATTTGGCATTTTTCTTAACTTCCTGGATGATGGAAAAGGGAATGTGCAGATTCAATCTGAAGATGACTCCCAGCTGGGAAGGTCTTGCAGCAGCTTGGCAGAGAGGGTCAGGCTTTCAGATGACCTCCACAAACTGGGCAAGTGGCGTGAAAAGGACAGTTTGTGATCAGGGAAAACCTGGATGATAGGAATATGTGAGAGTAAACCATCAAGAGAGGCTAGAGCTCACAGGAGATATTTATGAATCAGTGGGGCAAAGTTTTGTCAAGAGGCATAGATGTGTTTGATGCTGCTGCTTCAAAGCTCTGGTTGGAGAAGGTCTGCAGATGTGCGTGGGGTGAGATGAGTATTTTGTTCACTTTTTTAATGAAAGATTAACCTTTCTATGAGGAGCACATACTTGGTGAAAAATCCCTTGGCCAAGGACCAACACTTCCCTTGAGCAGTTCGGCAGGAGCTTTGCAGCCAGGACATGTGCTGTGCTGCGCTGAGCATCAATTCTGGTTGAAGCCACACAGGTCTGGACTTATAGGAACACACAGCCTACACAAATTCCCCCTCTATTTCTCCAGAAACTGCACTTTCTGCAGACATCTGTGAGGTGCAGAGGTCAGTGTGTTGCGCTGAGCTTGTTCCCTGCAAATCTCATCTGGGACTTGCTCCTAGTGAAGAGAGCTAGTGCTTTTACAAAGCCTAGCAGCAAGAGACCTCTTCTATCAGTGTGTTTCCATCCATGTTTGGGCAACACAATGAACGCAGATGTAGTAGGAAACTTTTGATTATCTATAGAGTTTTTCTGTGAAAACTTCAAAGCTCTGTGGTTAGTTATATTCTGAGATTTGAAATGGATATGTCTTGTGCTCAGAGCTCTGATTTAATGTTCTGGTTTAATCTATTGTCCAAACATCATTAATGTTGTCTTTGAGGCATGGCACAGCTTTGATGGAGTCTTTTTAAAATTTCTGGCCATCAAAACAACATCCTGCCTGCTAATGAGAAAACTCAAGTTATTGCAGTCACATGTCTTGTGGAAATAGATTGTAGTGGCAGGAGAAAAAAAAGAACCGACTTTACTCACCTTCCACCTCCAGCTGGCATGAGCGTTTGGATTACTGACAGGAAGGAGAAGTTTCCATAGATTAAGATACTCCATTAAAAAGCAGTGTTGCCTGTTAAAAATGAAATTAATAATTTCATAGTCATACCCATTAATTCCTTAACCTGCTTTCGTGAGTTATCTTTTCTATCTGTAAGCATCTGAAACCTTTCCTAATTAATGCCTTGCACGTCAGCTGCCGGGCTTAACTCTTCCTAACAAATTCGGGTTTGTGGAAGAATTTGACCCATCATTCAAGTGTGCAGTGAGGGAGTAGGATCCTCCATTATATACCCAGTAAACCAGGGGCATGACATTGGAATCCTACCCATCGCTTTCCCCTCTCCCCCATCTTCTGTAAAACTTGTTTGGAAAGGACAACTTGTGCGTGTACGACTTTAGAAAGATGGGGCAGGAGTGGCAACCCTGGTTTCTGCCTTCTCCCTCACCGTATAAGTTGACATCCATTCTTTCAGATGGTCCTTGGAAGCAGCCCCTGCAGGTGCATGTGTTTAGAGGGGGGTGGTCGCTGAGAGCAGCTGGAGGGGCTCCTGCAGCCCTGGAGGCTCCTGAGGTTCTCCTCTCACCCTCCATGTCTCCGCAGAGCACGGCTTTGTTGGCTACTCGGAAGAGCTGATGTTCAACAACACGCTGCCAGACTACAGCCAGGGGGAGTCCTTCTTCACTGTTTTTGGAGTGTTTTTCCCGGCTGCCACAGGTACAGTTAAGTTTTATCCTTACCCTTTTTTCCTTCACAGGAACATCTTGGAGATGAGCAGAAGCAAGGGGAGCTCCTGCAGGCTGCGAGGCGAGGCGAGCAGGACTGCACTTGGCCGTAGCAGACCTGAGTGGTCAATTCAAAGGTTCAGGCTTCCCTCTAGCATCTCAAGTTTTTCATACTCCTATCTTGTTCACTTGAACGTGCTCTTCTGTCTCTGTGGTCAGAAACAGCTGGTGAACTCTATGGGTTGATGTGGTCCTGTAAATCCTTCCCTGCCAAGGACAAGGCTCAGGCACTGATCTTGGCCAGTGCTGTCAGGGCAGAACGTATCAAGCCTATTTAAAAGGGCTGATCATGATTTATCATATCAGATGAGCCTTATGACTTGATTGCACTGGGAGAGTGGGAAGAGTACAGGAGGACTCTCTCTCCATCCTTACCTCAGCAGGTGGCTGAGCTGGGCTGATGCCATTGCCCAGGATGGACTCACCACTCGCTGCGTGGCGTCACGGATTCATCCTTGTATGTCAGCAGAGCTCATATTTATGAGTTTAATTAGATACCTTTGTAATATTCATTCCCTTAAATTACCAGGAAGATGCATGTCCCCTTTCCAGAGCTGACAATCTTCAGTGGGAATGTAGTAACCATCAGTTGAAGTTACAATACCTTTTGTTGATGATGGGTGTTTTAGGCTATAAAAAGTACTGATTATAAGCAGTTTCCATAGCAATGAATCCTTGGATTACAGAATGAATTTTCAGAGGATTAGCGCTAAGCAACTCACTGGAAGTTGAAGAATTGCTGTGGTACAAGGAGACAAACGAAAGGGTTTTGTGAAACAGATGGGACTGGAGGAATGGACTGGTAGCAGAAGTCACTTTGTCAGGTGCACCTGCTGCAGGACTTTTCTTTGAGATCCTCTCTCCCACCTTATCAGGCTGGCTATTTCCTCTGTGTAGACTTCCTCCTGGAAAACTCACCTTCCTGAACTACTGGCACCATGCAGAAGATGGCTTCTGCCCTCTCTTTTGTTGTCATTTTTGACTGGCCCAAGTGAGTCCCCAAGAGAAAAAGACCTTCCTCGTGAGCTCTGCCACTGGTGTTGGAAAGCAGGTTTTTTCCAGTTCCTTGGTTGTAGAAGAAGGAACAGTTATGACAAAACTGTGCAGAAAATGACCATGATTAGCCATATTAAATGATTCTTCATCACTGCTAGTGCTTGGCTGCTAGGAAGAATGCCAAAGCTAATAGATAAAATTTGTTTAAAGCCCTGGCAGCCTGTTGCTCTGTTTAGTTAGCAGTGGTAATACCAGTAGTAATGTCAAACATTCTCTGAAAATACAGTTTGGGATGATGCATAATTACTTCAGTCGTTAACACAGCTTTTTCATGTGTTCTTTTTAATTGCTTGGTTATTTACAGGATTTAAATTATTCCTTCAGAGTAGCAGTGCCGGTGGTACCATATAACATCGCTATCACTCCTGTCATTGCTGTTGGGAGCACTGTGGAGTTCAGGAACCTCATAAAATGCAGGGCTGTGTTTGGTGCTCTGCATGGAAGAGCTTGTGGTCTGATTAAGGAATTTCTAGGATGGGAGTCAAGACTTCTCTGCTGCCAGTGCTGCTGCTGCTTGCAGGGCAAGGCAGCGTGATGCAGAGGGTGAGCAAGTGGCACTGAGGAATGACAGAGACAGGTCAGCCCTGCTCCCAGGCTGTCCCCTCCAGCCTGTGGTTCTCCCCACCACCATCCCCCAGTGGTACCCACCTCTGCTGGAACCCCCACAGTCACCTGGCTGAAGCACTGGAAGCAAAATCCTTTGCCTTAAGATACAACAGAAATTTGGGGAGAGTTTCAGCAGAACAATATGCTGTTTAGTTTTGAGGGGTTACATTGAGCCAGTTTGAAACAGTTCTTTGACCCAGAGCAATGTTCTGTTTATCTCTAATTATTAAATGTTGTGTTTCCCCTTTTTAATTTTTAGCATATGCTAGCTTACAATTTAAGATGCTATTTTGATAACAAAGATTTAAAAAAAAATATTTTGGAAATTGTGAAACAAATTGTTTGGGCCTTTCTGAGATGAAATGTTCCTCTTTGAAGTGAAAGTATTTTGATGTCTTCAGGATAGGCTTTTTCCTCTCTCTCTCTGAAATGGCTATCTGAATTTAGCCAGTTTAAGTTTGGTCTCTGGGATGTACAGAAAAGTGGTTGTAAGTTGCCCAGACATAGCAGTGTAACAGAAATGTCTGAAATGCAGGCTGGTAGCTGTAAAAGCAAAGAGGGGCAGCCACTTCAGAAAGGGGGAGCAGGACCTGTGGAGAAACCCTTGCCAGGACCAAACAGGCAGGAGGAGCAGCTGGGGACATGCTTCAGCTGACGGGCATAGGATTGTCATCCCAGCCTTTGGCAAACCAGTAGCATCATGCTGCCTCCTACGAGCGTCCTCCTTGGATTGTTTTGCTCCAGTTTGGGTTGTTTTCTCTGTTCCTCTGTGTTTTGTTGGTATGGCTCCAGCAATGCGAGTGAAGTTACCCCAGTTTTATGGCTGAGCTCAGGTAAGCAGAGGCTGGTCTGTTTGCTGCCTGTGCATTAGTTGTTTAAACCATTTCAGCTGGATATTCAGTGCTTTATTCCCCAATGATGATTGTCATTTAATCATAGGGAAGTAGCCAAGCGATCTAAAACATACATCTAGAGCTGGCCTAAGTGGGAGAGCATGGGCATGGAAGACTCGGATTTGCTGGCTTCAGTCAAAAGACTGAAATATGCACTGTGGAAGATGTGAATGTGCCCCTGTAGAGATGCTGTGCATTAACCAGCTGTTCTTCTGCACGTTTGTAAATACCTTCTTAATGCACATGTTTTGCTACTGTACTGTGATAGGTGAACACTTGGCTACCCACCCAGCCAGGGCTTTTCAGCAGCGAGGGAGTCTGGGGAGCCGCCTGCCCACAGCCAGCTCCCAGCAGCAGCCACGCAGCCATCAGTGCATTTTTAAAATTAAGATAAATGCTGTTTCTGTTGCGCAAAAAATGTTTTTCTACTAAATCCCTGAGGTTTTCTGTCTAATGAAAGAAGTGTGTTGTCTTGTGATACAAGAAAGTAAGATGTCGTTTGAAGCGGCATTAGTGGAAAATATCGCACAGAAACCAGTTCTGAAATAAACCATATTTGGCACTTGCAAAATGACAGCAAATAGATTTAGAAGTTTTGGGCTGAGTTATCAGATGATGTAAACTGGCTCAACTCCATTGAAGTCTATGGCGAGGTGCCAGCTTACATCAGTGGAGAAGTTGGCCCTTTAAAAAAATTAGCTACAATTCTTATCTAAGATTTTCCATTCTTCACCTCCTGGGTGAAGGAAAAAACCCACCTTTTATATTTTATAGTATGGTGACTGAAAAATGCACTGGGCGTTTGCAAGAGCGATCGTATCTGCGGTCATAAACCATGGCTGGTGGAGCTGATGGTTGTGTCTGACACACAAGGTAGGTGGTCCCCTCATGCACGTATCCACCGCCTGGATGATGCCCAGGACCAGATTACACTGGGAATAGCAGCAATGTACAGACTGTCTCAGCCATAATTTCCTGGCTGGGTTGACTGTGTTTTCATGCTTTGTCCAGAAGCTTTGTCACTATCTGCTGCTCTCTAAGATAATAGCCAGTGTGGAAAATCCAGCCTGCTATCTCATTGAAACAGAGAGGTGGATAATTTTCTCCATGGACAATCTGCAGATATGACTGTTTGAGTTCAGAAGGGATTGGCCGTTTCCCTAGGGATAGTCTGTCTGAAGGAAGGAACATCCCGATTTTTCTGTGTTGCTGAGTTTTAGATGCAAGTGTGGGGTTTTTCCTCTATCGAGCAGCCAGAATCTCTGACAAGGCTTTTTGTGGCTTCTTGCAGGTCAGATCAGTTCTCTGGCAGGGGCTGACCGAGGCTATGGATGGCAGAGATTGTTTAGGATGTTATTTTTTTTAATTAGTCAGGTTGTCCTTTCATTGAAAAGTGGGCTGCTTAGTCAGCTGCCTGCAAAAGACCCTCTCAGAACTGCTCTTTGGCAGCTGTCATCCTGTCTGGAAAATCACTTTTTGGGTGGTGGTGGAGAGGTGGCTTTGGCTTGTCCATACCTCTGTACTACCAGATTGTCCATACTTTTTCACTGGTTGAGTCAGAGCCATAACTGCAGCACACAGGAGACAGCTTTGGCCTGAGTGGCCGAGAATATCTGAGCTGGTTCCCTCTGTGGTGGCCTCAACCTTTGGTTGTGGAACCCATGAGACTCTGGTGACCTCCTGGGGGCCCTGACAGAAGCTAGTGGTGTGCAGTGGCCTGGGTGTGACCGCTGGTCACTGCCGGGCAGGAGGTCAATCATCAGTCTCAAGATCCTCTTTATGCAGGCTCTGGGAAGTCATCCCCTGGATGCTCCTGAGCGTGCGTGGGTCTGTGGGAGGGAGGCAGTGAGGCAGCCCAGGCTGTGCAGTCATTGCCGTGCCGATGACTCACGTCTTCAACTTTTTTTATGTTCAGTCCAGAAAATGCCATTTTGGTGTTTCCCCAGTGCTTTGCTGAGGCAGGACTTTGGATGAGGAAGAGGTGACTCAAGCTGGAAGATTTAAAGGTGGTGCCAGATGTTTGAGAAACTTGGCCAAGAAGCACATGAGATTAACAGCTGTCCTCCTGACAATAGTTTGTTCCCTTTGGAAGAAAAATTCAGAGAATTCTGAGTTTTCTGCTTTTTCTCTGAATTAAAAAGTAGCATGTCATCAAAGAGTGCTTCATAGAGACTTTATTTAGCATATTTGTGACCATTTCCATGGACTTCTGCCTTCCTAACTTTTCTCACCTCTAGCTAAGCCTATTGTGTAGTTATTTGAAAGGAGCAGGGCTTGAACTCTGCATGGAAGCTTTATCTAGAGAAAACCAGAGCAGCTGACAGGCTTTTAGCTGTGCTGTTCAGAAGTATATCCACAAAATAGTCTTCCAGGAGAAAATGAAGAACTCTATTTGTAATGCTTTCAGTATGGTGTCAAGGATTCAAATCTGGTCTGAATTTGGAAGGAAAGCTCTTCCAGGAGCTGAGGAATGCCAGGATTCTGTGGGAACCAGGGAATGGTTGTCACAGCTCTGGCTCCATGGTGGAGATGACAGGAAAAGATGGCTGGTGAGTGGATTGATCAAGGGGAAAGAAAGAGATGATCAAGGAAAAAGCATAAATAATAATAAATAAATAAAGCCCTGGATGTGTTTGGCAATGTGAGAGTGCCCTGTGCCAATTTATGTGCTGTCCCCATAGCAGGGCAGTGAGGAGAGGAGGTGTTACAATTCCCTCTGAGCAGGTGTGGAGATGGTGCTATGAAGATGCACAGCAAAGCCTGGGACAGGGCAGAGCAGAGTTCGTGTTCCGTGGTTAGCAACCCAGCCATTGCTGACAGCCCATCAGCGGCCGAGGTCTGTAGGGAATATGGAATAGGGAAAGCATCCATCTGGCTGATTTGGGTTTGTCCCCTTTACCCTGAGATTGGTCCCATGGCTCTTGTCTATCCTTCATCCCGGGAAAAAACCCTTCCAAGCAGAAATCAGGGTTTGAGCTTCAAAATGCAATGGGCTGTTGCTGATTTAGAGCTGTAGTCGCTCAGATTTGCAGCTGCAGAGACTGACTTTGTCATTCTTATGCCCTCTGAACATGAGGAATGGCTGCTGGGCTTGGCAGCCGTGGTGGACTGGCGTGCGGTCGGTCCCCTGCTGCCGGGGCTGCCAGATGCTGTGAGTGCCGTGGCGCTGGCGTCCTCCTTCCAATTGTTCCGTGGTGATCTCACCCTGGCTCCAGGGACCGTGCCATCAGCGCTGCTGCCTGGCTCCTGGCCCACGTGTCCTTATGAAGACACAAGTCTGACATCCCAAGGGGGGAAACGGTGATGGGCAGAAGTTAGCGTCTTAAAGTCTTTGGTTCTGCCTTCAAATTGTCCCAATTCCCGTCGGGATTCTAAATCACAGATTTTTATCAATTTATTTTTATTTATAGCAGATACCTGAAGTCTTCTAAGAAAACTTTTGGCATAATGTGACAAGGGAATCTCTGTTTTCTTGTCAAGTCTGTAATGACTCCTCCTCCAACTATGGGCAAAGCCCCTTAACCAATCTGTACCTTGGCTTTCTAGCCCTAGTGTGGAGACTGTAATCCTCTGCTTCATCCTGTTTCCCTCTCTTGCGTCTTTAGATGGTAATTTTTTTAGGCTAAGGACTGACCCTGATTGTATAATACCCTGTACTCTGGCCTAAAATAACAGTTCAGTATTTTATTCTTAGCCCTACCATGTGTTTTCTACATGACACTGGGACAATCACTTGCCCTGTTTTCCTATCTGCAAGGCAGAGATAATGCCTACTTCCAAAGCAGTTCCCTTGGCTAGAAGGTGCCACCTACGTGCCGAGAGCACTGTTATTCCCTCTGCTAATGTGATCATCATTTAATATGGACAAGACAGGCTGTTTTGTAGCAGTGGCTGTCCCCTGTGAATGCAGGGACCTGTAATGGATCTGGTCTGGGGGTTGTACCACCTGCTGCATGTGCTGCCCTGATGAACAGTGGCATTTCTCTTTTCAACAATTGGGCAGCATTGTCTTCTGTTAGGTTTGTATGAAGATAGGATGGGTTTTGTTCACATACTGTTTCTTTTCCCCCAGCATTGTTCAAACTGGACAAAGGCTTCTTTGATGTGTTAGTGGTGACTTGCTTCTATTAAAGACATGAACAGTTTTTTACCAAGCAATTGATGGGAGCCAGTATTCATCTGTGTGGCAGTGCAATGAAGTGATACAGTTACTGGTCTGAAGCAATCAATGAACTGATTGATTAAATTATATTACATATTGCAATGTGTATTATATATGCGATAACTTAGATTGACTCTAAATTGCACTTGTGTCTGCAAAATACAGGTGTGATGGCTGGGTTCAATATGAGTGGAGATCTCCAGAAGCCTTCTTCCAACATCCCTCTGGGATCTCTGGCTGCTATTGGCACCTCGTAAGTCATTGATTGGGGAAAATTTGCTCTGCAGACTGCCCTGAGTCTGACCAATCCATTTCATATTCCCATCAACCTTTTATTACTCAGCCATCTGGAAAATTAAAAGTGTGGCTCTCATTCAAGTTGTCATCCATTACCACCACGTACTCTGGGTGGGTTGGAGGAGGTGGTTGTTAGTGCAGATGTACTCAGTCCTCCCACTGCTGGGTGGGATCTGTGCTGGTGCTGGGATGCTTGTGCTGCTGCAGCCTGGCTGTCCCAGAGCGGGATGCAGAGTTCTCCAAGACTTGGGAGTGGGACGATTTTGTCATTCACTGCTGTTGATTTCAAAAGGGGGTTGTATTTCTTTTTCTTTTTTCTCTTTCCTTCTTCTTCTATATAAATAGAAAAGAAGTATCAAAATTTTATTGGGAAAATGGGGCCAAGAGAAGTGAGATGACCTACCCACCTGCAAGACCAGGGAAACAGAGAAGCCCTGCATCACTACGCAGTGCTCTTCCCAAGGAAGTGCTACTTTCCAGCAGAACTTTCCACTTCTGCATATTAGAAAAAAAAAGCCCTCAGCAGGGTTTTCCTGCCTGCTTTCATTGCCGTCTAAATTGCCTTTGAAATTATTTCTTGTAGTAATGTACCAAGGTTCAGCCAGCAAGGATCAAGCTTCACAATTTGGAGGGATTCCTGCTGAAATTGGTGCTTGTTTTAAGAGGGGTGATTCCACAGGACACAGAAGTAACGCACGTACCCATCTATCCAAGGCTGTGGTCATTCCCTTCTCTGCTGTCTGGGCTTTACAGACAAAATTATCCCCCAGCCTGGGCACTGGAAAGGCCAGAACGCCAGAAGAGGATCCTGGCTGAGGATGCAGAGCAGGCTGGCTGTGCTGTTAATGTTACCGCCAGATGGGGGGTCCTGTGTACCTGCAGAACCACGGAATCACAGAATAGTTTGGGCTGGAAGGGACATTTAAAGGCCATCCAGTCCAACCCCCTGCAATGAGCAGGGACTTCTTCAACCAGATCAGGTTGCTCAGAGCCCTGTCAATCCTGACCATGAATGTTCCCAGAGATGGGACATCCAGCACCTCTCTGGGCAACCTGGACTGTCTGCTGGCTCTCCTAGTGGCAGAATTCTCAATGGTCTTGTCTCGCTGTGAAGAAATCGGTTTATTTTTGTTGTTTGCAGGTGGTTTCTGTACATGGTCTTCGTTTTTTTGCTGGGAGCCATTTGTACCCGTCAGTCACTCCGCTATGACTTCATGATAGCAGAGAAGGTAACTTGTGGCTTTATATAATGGTGCTTTGCCATCTGCCTTACTGAATGCTTGAGTTTTCCAAAAGCCTAAGGAATTTGGGTACACATCCCTCATTAAAATCCAGGGGGGATTTCCCCATTGCAAATCCCAGTGTACAATTGATTTGAATAGCTTTGCATTCACCAGCATATCCCATAATGCCAAATCTTGGCATAATCATCCAGCAATAGCTTTAAGAGCTAAAGTATGCTAATGTGGTCTAATGATAAATGCTGTATTTTATTCAGTGTATCCTTTCTCGTTGGTGAAAGCTTAGACCAAATTGGAATCTCTAAAGAACCCCCCTGCTTATCTTTACTAAGTCAAGCGAAGCTCACATTTCCGTATCTAGCAGGCTGTAATTGCAGGGCGAGCAGCAGGATTATTAAACTCGAGACATTCCACGCAGAGTATTTACACGAGGGGGGTTTGTGGTGTAACACGCAATGAACCTCACCACTGCAGACCTCTAAAAAGAGAGCAAGAGATTTTGGTGTGTGCCATTGTCTTTCGTTGGATGGGATAATAGAAGGGCTAATTTTCTGTTTTTCAGTATTGTCCAAAATCACGGGTTCACTGTGTTTGACGCTATTTCTTGTGATTCATTTGAAGTTGAGAAGTTTGCATAGTTTGATCTGTAACATTGTTTTAGTCTAAAATATCAATTTGAAACTCTGGCTTTGTTTCTTAAGTAATTGCAGCTCCAAACTTTTTCCACCCCTCAAATAAACTCCCAGTTGTTGGTGGGGCTCTGCCACTTCCTGCTAAGGTAAAAAAACCCACCTCTCTTTCAGGGAAAAAAAGAATGATCCTGCCTTCTGTAAAGCAACCTCTTTGTGTGTCAATGACTTAATGGGCAAAAAGCGCAGTAACCAAAAGAATCAGCTTTAAATGAATCTGCTGAAGAGAAAGAGATTGTTAAAGCTGTGTTTTAACTTCAAAACCCTCAGGGGGGAAATGAAAAATCCCCTAGTAATGAATGAGAAGATATTTAATAATGTCAAATATAAAAAAATAAACAAGCAAACAAACACACCCTTCCCAAAAAGCAAATTCAGTTTTCTTTCCCCTAATACTGAACAAACGGTGCAATCCCAATTTTCATGTTTCTTCTTTATTACGAGTTATTACAAGATGTTTTGGTTTTAATGACTTTGGAGAGAGGGAGGGGGAAGAGATCATTACTCCTCCAAACTCTCCCTTTCTATCACAGGTGAGCGAGTTCTTGGCTGCTTTTCTCTGTTCAGATACTTGTTTGGCTTTTTAAACATAAAAATGAGATTCAGTAATTTCACTTCTAATGAGCTCCAACTGCCAATTCCTTGCAATGCATTCACACTCTCTATGTTCAAAACCCATAGCAAAACCTTTCATCAGCCTCAGTGAGAGGGACTCTTCCCCTCTAACCCTGATTTGAATGTCAAGTAGCACATTTAAATGCAAGCATTTTTGGCAGCTAAAATAATATATGATGTCTGGCACAACTGTTTGTTTCTTCCGAGTATTTCTCAGAGCAGGGTAGGATTAGAGGAGAGGGAAGGGAGGATTCCCCGCTGAGTGTCTGTCTGTCGGTCTGATGAGAGCTGGTGTCTGCTCATCTTTGCCTCAGGTTCCTTCTGTCCCACAAGATACAATTCACAAGGCCAAGTGGATTTTCATGGGGAAATGTTGTGGTAGGGAGTTTGAACAGTTCTGGATCATGACAATAATTTCACATGCCTTCCCCAACAGCAAGCTTTTTATGGCTTTTTACCCAATCTCCTTTTTGCTGCCTGCAGATTTCGTAGACGAGAAAAAGTCAGATGTAGCTTGAATCATCTTTAGCCACGTAAATTTTTGTAATTCCTTCTAATGAAGCATGTGCCACCTGACTTTAACGGGGGTAGAAGCTGGGAGGACCTGTGTTCATTTAGACCCTCTTTTCCACAGTAGGAGGGGTGGGAGTAAAGGACACGTGGGATGCAGGGGACCTGCATTTGGTGACATCCTCTGCCACAGATGTCTGTCTGCACCTCCAGCACTCGCGTCAGAGGAGTATGGGCATGTTGGATTTGGACCAAAATGTGGGGTTTTCCTCTCTGCCTGGCCTTTGTGCTGGAGTTACCCCTATGCCTTGCCATTCTCTGTGCCTGGCTGCTGCCTGGCAGACTTGTGGGGTCTTGCAGGACTTGGGGGTGTCTCAGGTGACCCTAGACCTTGGTTTCCTTATTTTTCCTGTCCCTGTCCTTATACTGTGGTGCCAGGAGCACTCCCATTTCAAAACTTTCTTGCACAAGGTTTATATTGTTGGGGTTTTGTGTATTAGGGTGGGGTGTTTTAGATATGCTGTCTGTGCTTGCAGCTCTCGACACTGGGGACCTGCTTAGGGGTCCCAATCCTCACTTCTGTGTGACAGACCAGGAACTGCCCTTCCTTTCCCTCCACACCTGCAGGAGATGCTCCTGGCTTGAAAGGGTGCTTCAGAAACCAGTTCTAAAACCAGCCTTGTTAGCACTATGGCTTTAAAATATATTTTTTTTAAAGTTTCACATTGGCCAAAGGAAATTCTTTTCTCATTGAAGACAGGAAAATAAGGTCATTGTATTGTATCCTTTGGAGCGTGTTTTTTGAGATGCCATTTACTTAAGTGGCAATTTTGATTTGGTTTTACTGTGGCTTTTCTTTCAGGATTGGTTTTCCCCTCTGAGACACAGGGGTTTGTCTTCCTGTTTTGGATGGTGGGAAGCCTGGGCAGCTTTTCCTGTATGATGTGCTCTGTATATAAGTGATCTCGCCTGAAATAAACTCACTTCCAGTTACTTAAGGGGAATCTAATAGTTGCTGCTTTGCTGCAATCGCTCCAAGTGACAAAGAATTTCTTGGATATGAGCTTGTAAAATGGTTCTGTCGGTACAGGATGTTCAGTATTAAATTACTTTTATGGGATAATTTTCCTGTATTAATTGCTTGTACTTTATACCACAGACCAATTAAATTGCTGCTTTCCCAGGGCTCACTCTGCTCATTTAACAATGTTACAAAATATGTGATCTTTTAAAATACATGTATTTAAGACTGCTTGGGTGTCTTTAAGGCACAGTATAATGAACTTTGCATTCTCTCTGCTTCCTCCAGGTATCCTTGGTGGGTTTTTTGTTCTTGCTAGGGCTGTACATCTCGTCCCTGGCGTCCTGCATGGGAGGGCTGTACGGAGCACCCAGGATCCTGCAGTGCATCGCCCAGGAGAACGTGATCCCCATGCTCGCCTTCCTTGCACGTGGGGTTAGTCATCCTTTTTCTGGGATTGCTGTCAGACCTTCACCTGAACTTAAGAAGCCAAGATCTCTGTGTGTCTGTAGAGTGAGATGGGGGATGCATGAAATGCAAGGAGAGGAAGGCTCAGGATCTGGTATCCCATGCATAGGCAAAAGAGCCAGGAAATGGGTGCTTTTATGAAAAAAAACCAAGCATCCAATCCCTGTGGTCCTTTCCCTGCCTGTCCACTGTGTGCACTGCCTCTGCTCCGAGCCCTCCCACAGGGTTTGGCACTGTGCAGGAGCAGCCCTGCTTCACCATCCCGGCATCTCTCACCCACCTCTGCGCCCCGGCCCGGGCTCTCTGTCCTGTCCCTGTGTACACACAGCCCTTCCTGGGCTGTCTTCAGTCCCCTCCCTCCCTCTGACCAGCTTCTTCAAGATGTCCCCACTAAAACAAGCACTTATGATATAGCTTGGTCTGTGGGGTTTTTTTGCAAACACCTTATCCATGCTAGTGCTGATCCTGACCATGACCGAAGGAAGTACCTACCTCTACTCTGCCCTCCTCTCCAGGGCAGAAGCCTGAAGCTTTTGTTCCAGCACTTGGTGAAATGGATGGTAACTGTCTCTTTACCTTTTATCTGTTTTCTTTCTTCTTCTTCTTTTCTGCACATTTTCTCTGATCTGTTCCTATCTTCTGCGGTAACCTCATAGCTGAGTACGTGACCAGTCGTGATGCTGTGGGTTCAGTCTGTGTGCGGTGGAGAAGAGGACACTTCTTTGTAAGATAAGGTGCCTTTTGGACACTATTAAATGAAAACAAAGAATAGATTTGAAAGGTTAAGTTGGGGAGCTTCTAAGCTGTAGATATGCCTTGAAACAAAGTCTTGCTTGGAATATGACAAGAAGCTTTTTCCTTGCTTTGTGAATAATCTTTATGCATGAGTCATTCTACGGATGCCAGTCAAGGTATCAGTCACCGAGGACTCTGTAGTCTTGGGCTATTCATCTATACATGATTTTCCCTTTTTCTGAATAGAGAGAAAATAATTCCATCACTCTCAGTAACCTGCAGTACCTGTCTGAACAGAGCGTCTAGAAAAGCCTTAATGATGCTTTGCTCCTTCAGATCAGCTTGAAAATACAGAAATATACTTTTCAGTATTGGTATTTACGAATGTTTTAAAATATTTAAATGTTTTATAAGTATAATAATTTTCTCTCCATTGTTTTATGTTTCTCAAAGTAACTTTCTAAATTAAAAGTTATAATAATAGCAAAAATAATAGTAATAATTGTAGGGAAAGCAGGAGCAATAATGACTGCAAAAACTTCCAGCTCCTGAAGGCAGTTTTCAGGTGATCCCAGAATGGGCTCCTCTTGGCAACCCTTGTGAAATTCTCAGTGGTTTAACAAAGTTGATTCCCTCTCTTCTCTGATAGTTTTCTGTCTTTCTGTAAAATTTTCTGCTCTGAACTCCAGGCAGAGTGCCATGATGGGAAGGGCTCAAAAAGAGGTGAGAAATCAAAGGCAGATCACTTTTCCCCCCTTCCTTCTCTCCACCACCTTGGGAATTGTTTAGATTTGGTTTATGGGGAGTAAATACATTTAATTTGTCCTTACCAGTCTATTCCACATCAGTTCTTCTTTTCCATGGGTGAAGAATGTGGTGTGGTCACCATAACCCCAGCTGATGGGGAGGACATGAGTGTTTTCTGTAGAGTTAAACCCAAGCCAGATGCATCCTGAGATCATCCCATCTGTTCCCCATCTCAGTACATCTTTCTGACACTGAAGATGCTTTCTGAGATCTGCGTTCCTTTGTCCCTGAGATGTATTTTTGTTCATTCTGAAAAGATGTAATGGTCCAGAACTGGCTCCCTTTTCTATTAATAAATAAGAGTGGAGGAAACAGTTTCCATTTGAGCTGTGTGTTTATTAAAGAAGTAAATGCAGTTAAATGAAAACCTAAGATATTTTGTAAGATATCTTCTAAGATATTTTTCAGCCAAGTCTTTACACAGCTTTCACTGGCTTGTCAGGTGGCAAAATGGCAGGATGGTGTCTGGTCCAAGGAAGGGTGTGTTAGACCTGGGATTAAAGTTCATGAGCTGAAGGCTCAAGTATTTCCACCCCCAGTGCTCTTTGCTTTGGCCCCCTTTTCCTTCTCCTTTCCCTGCCTTCACCCAGTCCCAAAGGAGAGGAGCAGGCAATGTTCCTCCTGGCTGCCTGCCCTCCTGACACATGCCTGGCATTGCTGGGGCTGACTCCCACCCCCAGCCTCCTCACCTGACCAACCTCACTGCTGCTTTCCCCTGCTGCTGGGGTGGATTGAAGAAGGGGAACCCCGTGTGCAGAGGCTCAGCAGACCATGGGTTCAGCTCTGCTGCCTGTCAGGGCAGGGCCAGAAGCTGCTGATGTGAAGGTGGCACTGCTCCATGCAGAGCTCTTCCAAGGGCAGCATGAGTGAGCCTTTTGGGTAGGCAGTGATGCAGAGTCCTGTAGAATAATTAGAGAAAAACAGTTAACTCTAATTAACACGCTTTATTGCCAGACTTCCCATAAGCCCCACAAATCTCTCTGAAGGTTTATTGCTGCTTTAATGACATTGTTTTACCATGGAGATATGAGTGAGAGTGGATGAATTTACCAAAGACAAAGCTTGAGTAAGGCTTAGGGATGAAGTGGGAGCTCAACAGCTTTTGGCTTCCAGCCTGTTCTTTAATTTATTAAGCCTGTGAGCCTGTTTGCACATGCATGCATGTATTTCGTGGCTAGGGGGGTACTGCAGACAACCCAGGTAACCACACATGGCAGCTGAGCAAGTGGGGAATCCTCATGGCAGGTTCATGGTTATTAATTTAAATGTAATTTTGTTTTATTTATGAGCTAGAAAGGCCCCAACAAGACTCCAGTGGCTGCGATTTGCTTAACAAGTCTCATCACCATGGCTTTTGTCTTCATTGGACAAGTGAACGTTCTTGCTCCCATAGTCACCATCAACTTCATGCTGACATATATTGCTGTGGACTATTCCTATTTCTCGCTATCCTTGAGCTACAACATTCAGCAGAAACCTGACGAGACCCAGATGGGAACTGCTAGACCTGCTCTCTCTTCCCAGCCTTTAATTTTCAACAAGCCCCCCAGCCGTGCAGCAGATGGGGTAATTCAAAGCGGATCCAATGGCACCTTGCTGGAATTCAAAAAAGACATGGACCAGCTTTTTAAACCACTTTTTAGTGAGCCAAGTACTTGCAAAAGAGAAGGAGCTGAGAATTTAACCCGAAAGGTCAAACAAAGGAAGGCAAAGAAGCCAGCCAAGCAGACATTACAAGACAGCTTTCTCCTGGATCTCCATCACGATGCTCCCCTGGCTCCGTACGGCCGGGATGAGACCCCAGAGCCCCATGAGAGCCAGCGGGACGCGGACGAGCAGGGCGGGCAGCGGGATGCAGGTCTGTGCTCACCACCCACTGCGGATGCCCAGCACATACCCAGGACGCTGGGGCAGAGGGAACAGCTCTGCAGTGAAGTGATGATGCTCCCTGGCCCGAGGGGAGAAGGTAAGGCCTGCAGGAGATGGACATCTCCATGCTCAGAGGAAATTGTTTATAACCTTGGTCCTCCCAGCGCTTTCCTGAAGGCAGGCGTGAAACGAGCTTTATATGGGGCTGTCATTCAGTGATTCATGGCAATAATACCATTTATTCCAGGTGAGGGTAGAGTTCATTGCAATGCATCACAGGAGAAGTTCCAATGCAATTTCCTACAGAAGATTAATCACAGGAAAGCAGGCAGGACTAAATTTAGTGTTGGGTTGTTTACGATATACTCATAATTCTTCACAGGCATGCTGAATGCTGTACATTAAAAAGGGTTTGGGCATATCTTGGGATTTACTTCATCCTGGTGTGGGGTAGGATGGATGGTTGGAGCTGTGTGAGTCTAAAACTACGGCTATCAAAATCCAGTGGTTCGCACAACACAGGTGGAGTCTGTAACTCAGCATCCATAGGTGAAGGTCCGAATTTCTTCTGTTGGTGATGTGGGTATTTGGTACAGTGTGCATGCATGGAGTTTGTCATTCCCAGTGCTGTAGTGTTTCATCAGCATTAGTCAGTTAAGCTTCCTAAACCCCTCTGAGGGAGAAAAGTATTATTTTTCTTATTTCACAAACTGTGAAACTGAGGCAGAGATAGGCAGATGCGGCCTTCAAATGGACTTAGTACCAGAGCTGGCAACTTTCTGGTTCTTTTCTTGTACTTCTTTTCAGTTTTCGTTTTAGAGGTTTTGGTTTAACTGTCATACCCAGCTGTCAGCTAGAATTTTTGCTTTGGTTGCTGGAATCTGGTAATGTAAAGTAGAGGAAAAACCCCGACATTATAGCTCCTTTCTAATATTTTTTTTTCATATTCTTTAGAAACATCTATAAAGCAACAAAATCCAGAACTGGGAATTCAGCAAATACCAGAATCCTTCTACTCCAGATTCTTCAGTCACTGGATTTCCTTTGCTGGTGTAAGTAATTTTATTTTATTTTGAGCAGTGGTTTGTGATTGTAGAAAACAGAAGGAAATTCATCACATACTCCAGTACTTTAAATATAGGCTTTTGATTCTCGTATTCCAGGCCACCTGAACTAAATACTCAAGGTACCATGCATCCAACAGTTCAAATTCAGGGAAAGCCCGATGGCATATTAAATTAAATAACAACAGGAGAAAAACCTAAACAAACAAACAAAAAAGCCCCAACCCAACTCAAAAGTACAAGTTCAAAGTCTGGAGTCTTAGGACTTTAAAGATACATGGCTGAATGGGGAAAAAAAAATCAGTGTCCCTCTTTTCACCATGTGCCAGTCTGCTTTTTCTTGCTGTGGGCTGGACTGAGACATTATCTTCAAAGTTGTGTTGCTTTTATTCATGGGCCAGTTTCTGCAAGTTTGGGGTGGGGTTTCATTAGTGCTGACCTCCTGATACCAGCAGCCTGGCTGTGAAATTCCATCTTTTGAGGGAGGAAAGGAGAGCATTCTTACAGCATGTTACTTTAAATAACTTTTAAATAGCTTCTGCCTCAAGCTGCTGAGAAGTTTAAGACACTTAAATTCATCTTGGGAAGATGGATTATTGGGCAGATGACAGGGAAAGGGTCAGATATGCATAATGAATGAGCCATATGGCTTTGCTGCATGGATGAGGATTTCATAGCTGTGCGTAAGATGTGACAAACCCACTCAAACAACCCACCAAACCCTGTTAGTTTAATCCTCAGATGGAGTTTGACACCTACTTTTCAAATTCACTGCTGCTGCTGCCAGCAGCCAGCTCCTGGTGAGGGGTTTCTCCTGGGCTGCAGTGCCAGGGGTGGGCTGGGAGTGGTGGCCCGTCTTTAGGATGACATCTTTAGGAGGTGTGCTGATGCCATCTCTGGGCTCATACCTAACGTGGCTCCCAAGTGCACCTCATGGCAGAGCCATCAGCTCTCTGCCTTCGCGGGGGAATTTGCTTACGGAGGTGACTGATGTGCTCATTAAAGCAGATTTGGTTTCCTGACAACAATCAGACTTGGGAGGAGGTTGCAATAGAGCTGGGATGGGATTGACAATGCAAAATAAAATCACAAAAGCAAAAATTGGATGTGTTTATTCATCCTGACTCCTCTCCCCTCTGCCCTCTCTCTTTGACTTCATCGATTGTGTCAGTTGGGACCATCTTAGCTTTTTCTTTGTATGCTGCCCCTTGCTGTTCCCAGCCTCTCCCATGGAGATGCTACCTCTGCCCGTTTTTATGCAACTTGAGCCAAATCTTCTCCTGAGCCGGTGAGCCTCTGGATACTTCTCTTGGAGAAGCCCAAGCAGAGACGCACGCTGCCTCCGGGACTCAGGGTAGCTCACTGGAGCTACCTCCATGCTGCTGAAGGTGACACTGTAAACCTGTGCTGTCCCTCCTTTTAAGAGTGAGAACAAACGAGGCTCCCCATAACATGGAAAACTGGGCTTTGCAGAAAAATGACTGTCAGACTGTCACTGTGGTCTTACCTCCCAGACTCTGGGGTAACCCCAAACCGTGTCTTTCCAACAGGCAATCGTGTCCCTCATCATAATGTTTGTCATTCAGTGGATCTACACTCTTGTCAGCCTGGGAGCAGCAGTTATTCTGTATTTCTACATCGGCCAAGTGAGCCCAGGACTCCCTCTTGGTGAGTATTTTTTTCCTGTATTATTAAACCTGCTTAAAAATTCATTAAACTTTAACTTAATTAGGAATTGAGACTCTTGTGTTTAATATGCAGGTGACGCAGTGAACAATGAGGATTTGTTTCATTGCTAGTTTTAATACATTTTCTCTCTGAGTCTTTAATTTTCTGTTGGATTCTAACTGCAACTAGCACTGGCTGGATAGTTTGAACATAGTGCTCATTGCTTTATTATATTGTGCTTTAAATGGGAAAACCAGATACTAAGACTTGATAGGGATGGCAGTTTGTAAATGTATCCCAGCAATGAGAAAAATCTGCCGCAAATAAGCTTTAATAAACCTAATCAATCTAAACCCACCTGAGAGAACTTTAAGGAAAATGGGAATTATGAGTGTCACATCGAATCTCAGCATTTATAACTGTGGAACAAGGGAGCCTTTTGATTCCAGAGCTAAACATGTTGAATATGTTGGGAACATAATCTGGGAAAATACTTTTAGGCAGAAGGCATTAGAAAGATTGGTGCATGTGATCGGCTTAAACAAGTTCAAAATTAAGCACATTCAGCAAGCAGCTCGTGAGAGCCCACAGCTGCTTGGCAAGGCCACCACGGGGGTTTGCAGTGCTCTGTGTCTCTGAAGGGACATGGTGTGGGCATCCTCACCTGCTCATGGGTGTATACATCCATCCATCCATCCATCCATCCATCCATAGGTATGTGTGTGCATGCGTAGCTGAGTGCATGCCTGGATGTGCAGTTTGTTCTCCAGGACGAGAAAAATCAAGAGTCTGAGTTCATATGCAATATGTGCAGAAATAGCTACCTGGGTTTATTTAGGTGAAAGATCGTTAGACAGTAGGTAAGCAAGTACTAGATTTCAGAAATGCAGGTGATGAGAACCCAAATACTAATCACCACCATCCAAACATTGCTCAACTGTTCTTTTTCTACTCTTGAGTGACTTCCTTTCTATGTATCTGTAGGGGGTAGTAGAAAAGAGCTGAGATTGTGGATAGTAGTTGCTATTTTGTATCTTTTGAAATATATATATATATTAATTTTAACAAAGTTGTTTATGGCCCCCATATATTAAACAAAACACAAATAATGTTTTCAGGTGTTGGAATCTCTTTTGCCTTTGTATACTCACTGTGTTATATCTCTGTAGTCTGCTTTTGAAATATCTACCAAAAATTACTTTAATAAGAATTTCTCTGTCAGTGTGTAGAGGGTTTTGGAAGCTGACCTGAGAAATAGCAGCATGATTAGACATTTTTTTCTTGGTTTCTTTTGCATGTGCATTCTCATGCATACAGTAAAACAATGCATGGCATTGAAAATGTTAGAAGTGAATGCTCAAAATTCATCCTGATTTTTACTTGGCTGTGAGGGAATGTTATTTTGTGGTTACAAGGTTCCTGCTGATCTGTGAGTTTGTTCTTCAAAGGATCAAACAGCCCTTCTGTCTAGAAAGGCTGGGAGACACTAGCCTTAAAGATGCTCTGGATTAGGGGCTAGATGAAGATCTTGGGAGGAGAAATGCCCTGTGATTTACACATCCCTTCTCTCTCTTCCTCTCCAGCAGCCTAAGCTAAATCCAGCAGGTGCTGACAAGTATCAATTCTCCCTGTCCCTCACCATAAACTTCTCCTGCTTCTTTTGCTTCCAGCTCTGGCACTTCCCTGCCCCTGCAGGGAGCCAGTGCAGGAAACTAACTCTACTGAGATATCAGAAGAGAAATCAGTGTTGGTGTAATAAGCTAAGCCAGCTCGCCATGGGGTCAGACAAGAGGGAATGAATGGTGAGACCACAGCCACCCTGGCTGAGGTTGGCTGAATGGCTCCTCCCGTCTCCCCATCCCTGCAGTGGGAATGGTTTTTGCAGTCCAGGGAGTAAAAGGTACTGTGGTGGGTGCTGTGCTTTGCTTATGCTTTACTGGGGTTTAACAAGCTGTCAGGCTGGGAACAGATAGCTGTTCTCTATAGGAAATTTGGGTTCATTTCTAGACGGTTGTTTAAAAGCCACAGCATGTAGGAAGACTGCAGGAATGTTCTCAGTATCACAAAATCTTTGGGTACCACAGGCTAATAACAAGTGTGCTGGTTTGAGATTTCATGCAAAAATTCAGTGGTGTAATGCTATTATGAGAGAATTAGCAGCATACTGACTTCTTGTGCCTTTTCTCCGTAGGAGCAGCAGCAAATTTCAGTTTCTTTGGCTGGATTAAGTCGGTTTTGATCACTTCATGCAGGTTGGTACCAGTCACTTGGCAGTGACCAACACGCTGCTCGTTGTTCCCGTGACCCACTAATGTGCACAGGGAGGGATGGAAGAATCGACTTGCTTATTACATTAAGCAGTCTTTCGGCCCCTTCTTGCATACTCAGGGTTATTCTTACTTAATGGTAAAAAGAGCTGTTTGCTCCCATTAGCCTGGCCTATGGTTGGCTGTGTATGGGGGGAAGCAGGAGTCTCCTCTGCTTTGTGTGTGGGAATGTCAGCTGATAACTGTATCTTGGTGCCTGGAGCTTTATCTTACCCTATAGGTCTGTGCTCAACCTTTATGGCTCAGGTTGAACAGGCAAATCTGAAAGGGAATGAGAAACTGGAGACTCCTTCCCTTCCACCCACCACTCACTGAAAGAGAATTCCCCTGGTAGTGTGGAACAGGCACACATGGCAGCTGTGTTCAAGTTTCAGAGAGGAAATCTGGGGGCAGGGAGCTGCAATAACTTCAGGGCAAATATGATAAACCTTGGTGAAGGAACCATTCAGTACTGAGTTTGCATGGGACTGCAGTAGCATTGTCTTGGGGTCTTGATTCCCAGAAGACCTTGAGGGTTTTGTTTGGTTGGTTATTAACCAGTTTTGTTAATCTTATTTGATGCTATTAATTATTAATTCCATCATGTTGGGTTTCCTATAGCAGCTTATGAGCACCTCTGCCTCTGAGCAGTGGGCTTTGAGTTTCCCAGTCTGCTGGGTTTCTTTTTGTCGGGGTGGGTGAACGCTGTAGTGACGACTGTGCCATTATATGTGCCAACTTGGCGGCTCCTTTAAAATAAATGAAAGTCCAGGCAATTAAGCACATTGGTCTATCTTGCCAGGTCCTGTCTCTGCCCACAGTTCCTATAACATGGCCACATGCCTTTGGTAGTAGGGAGAGAAGCCGGGAGTGAGGCATCTCTCTGAGGTCCCCATGGCAGGTCTTAGACATAACAGCATTAATTTATAGCTTAATTTAAACCATTTAACAAAAGATTCTTGTGGAATTTATTACAGCATGACAGTAACTCACTTACAAGCCTAACTTACAGATCTAAAGTACTTAAGAATCTAGGAGAGCAGCACTCATAGTACATTTGCTACAGCATGTTCACACTTGCACGCACACAGACCTAAAGAGTTGGTACAAGGTATGAACCTGTGAGAAATTCCCCTTGAGTTCAGTGAAGTACGCAGGTTAGATGCCTTTGCATCTTCTCAACAGGTGAAGGGCTGAGCCTCGAGGAGTGGGGAAATCAGCCCAGGCTCCGTCATCAGTGTTTGTCGATGGTCCTTCAAGCACAGAAAACTTGAGAGTTCACTGCTCTGAGAGGCCCCACGCAGAGGGAGGTGCTGGTCTCAGCCCACTGTGGGCCAGGCGAGCTCCAAGGGTCTCACTCTGGACTGCTGCTTACAGTGTAGCAAGAGAGTTGGCTTTGGTCATGGTAATTTTCCATCCTGGCCACAGTTTGGGTCAGTAACTTTCTTTGAATATTCTGTAACAAAAAAGTTGTTCCACTTGGGTTGTTACTCAGGCAAGAAAAATAAGTTTCCAAGGATATTCATTAAAACCCAGGAGCTGTTAGACAGCATAAGTTCCCTGGAGCAGACAGTGTTTCTGATAAGCTCAAGAGGAGCTGGACCCAGGTGCTGTTTGTCAAGGCTGAGGTCTAACATTTCTCAGGTCATAGTGCAGCCCAAGGGGCAAGGGGAGTGGCATGCACCACCACATAACGTTTTTTGCTTATCTCATTTGGAGTAAGGGATTGTTCCCTGTCCCTTTTCACAACATCTGCTGGACTGGTGACATGAGCCCAAGCCAAGGGTGAGGAGTTGAGACTGGGAACAGGGTGCATGGGGCCATACTGAAATGCTGCCAGGATTACTCATGGCACAGGGAGCCAGACCCTGCTGCTTCATATCCCGGGCAGTTCTGTCTGCTTCCACCCCAGGCAGATTTGTGGCTGGTCATTTTAGCTCAGTGCCTCTGTGATGATAGAACAGCATTTTCCACCCAGCTGTCCTTTGGTGCATCTCAGTCGTGTCTCCTGTTGTCAGAAATCCCCGTGGGAGTCTGGCTGAGGTGTGAGGCTTCACGGAGAATTGCCATGTGTGGAAAGGAGAAACTATCCCTGCCTCTCATGTGGAGAGGTGCTGTTGTCACAGGGGGATTTTATCTTTGGGTCACCAGACCAACAGAGTCCTCGGTGCTTTGGTCAGTGCAATCGATGAGCAAGGACCCTGCCAAGGAGGGCTGAGGGGAGATCTGGCGAGTGCCCAAGATAGAAACTGGTCCTTTTCTCTCTCCTCAAAGAGCGCAATCTCTGGGTCAGCCAGCCAGCTTGGTTACCTTGTCCTAGTGCCAGGACTCCTGCTCACAATGGCACAAAGACAACTTGGGCCCTGCCTGGGAGTCGGGTGGGTCATTTTGAAGCCCATCTACGTTGTGCTGCAAGAAACTGCATCGAAGTCATTTAGAGTACTTTTCTAAGCCCTGAAATCAAGTCAAGATATTTTAATGAATTGGAGAAAAAGAATAAATCCCATTAGACTGCAAGGGAGTTGGAGGCAGGCAAGGGTTCTTGACACCTCTAAGGCTCTTAGGTGCTTGATGATGTCTTAGCCAGTGCTATATTTGTCTTACAGTTTTAATTTAAAAATGCCAATAAGGTTTTCTTAAAATCAGCTTCAGGGATGAAGAGATTGCAGGAAAATCTCCCATTTTATTTAAAAGTTACAAAAATTATTGTAATTTTTTTATTGCTTAGGAAACTGTAAAAAGGATATTTTTCATTAGAAATGGTTTCTGCTCCTTCTCCTGCACAGTGTGGAAGGTGTTTGCAATAGCCAATATCCAAACAGGAAACCCATTTGTTAAGAAAATGTATATTTTGCAGTGTTCATTTGGGGAAAGGGAGTACATTTTTTTGTGTGCCTTCTAAGAACCATGCTTTCGGGCTAGCTCTGTGCCTCCAAAGGGCACCGAGAAGGATTCAGCCTCTCCTGGAATCACCCTGCCTTGTTCGCCCAGCCAGGAGCACGGCTGGTAATGGATAACAAGCAAGGGGTGATGCAGGCACCTCTGCTTCTCTGTTTGCAGGAGAAGGCCATCTCCCAAGGAGCAGATCGTGGTGACACTGTCCTTTGCAACAGTTGGCATGGAGACCAGGCAGCTCACCGAGGAGAACGCAGACTTCGCCTCACGGGACCGCTATCACCAGTCCTCGCTCATCAGCAGAGAGGAATTTGGGAGCCGGTTCCAGTGAAGGACACACACACACACACACAAAATCAATCCGTTACTTCAAAAAGCATTTAGAAGTGCTAATGGCTGCCACGGGTGCCTTGTGAAATACTTGAATGTATGCACAAAGGATGTGAATAGCTATTTATGTATTTGAGGGTTGTTTGTTTGGGCAAGCTACAACATTGCTGGGCTTCAAACCTTACCCAAACTGAGGGGAAAAATTGGAAATGAAAGGGCCAGTTCAGGGAAGTGATGAGTTACTGAGGACAGTATAACCCTCTTAAAGAATTCAATTATAAGCCCTATTGAGTTCTAAAAGAGGTTGCTGCTCTAAAAGCTTACAACACCCCATTTCAGATGTCCTCTGCGTGACTGGGGACGCTCTGCCTGGGAGCAGTGACGCTGACAGCAGGAGCTGGCAGCCCACTCCCAGCTGTGCCACGGATGGATGCGACCTTCCAGATCAATTCACTTCTCCTCTCGGCATGAATTTCTCTGCTTGTAATACAGTAATTTTCTACCTCAGCATTTCAATTACCAAGGTCTTAGAAAGTACTTTAAGGCGTTAGACAATAGGCCAGAATCAGTGGCAAGTATGAGAAGATTATGAAGTATATTCACAACTGAAATCGCACATTTAAATGCAGTAATGCAGAATAATGACCTCTTCTGTAAAACTGTGAAATTATGTCTTAGAAGCTGTTCATAGTTATTTCCCACATCCTTTCTGATGTGAGACCTGAGGAAATAGCTGGGCCCACTTAGAGCGTCTCCTGGCTGAAGGGACAGATGATTCAGAATTGCTTTAGCAAAACAAGTTTAGCCCCAGCACCACACATCAGTTCTGACATTACGAGGAGGGGGAAATCACTGCCTTTCACTTAGTTTCATCTCTGATAATTCCAGCCTTTAGATTATTTATTTCTCCTTCTGTGCAATAAAAGCCTGAGACACCAGGAACTCCTCTCCATGCTTTCTGTGGTGACCTTCGAGGCCTTTGAGCACCATTCCCCTTGCCAGTGCTCAGTGCCCTGGCATTACTGGGTGGGGTGGGTCCCATCCCATGGTCTGGCCAGCTGCAGCTTTGGCTCTCTCAGTTTTCTTACAGAGGGAGGCACAGGAGGCTTTCTGCTGACATGGAGAAAAGAGCCACCTTGGCGCACTGCAGAAAGTGTATTCATTTTTCAAGGCTGCAGTTCTTTGACTAAGTGCTTTTAACCTTAATTATCTTGATAGAGGCAAGAGGGAAGTTGTGTTTGTGTGACCAGCTCTGAGCCACCCCAAATCCGTCATTCAGTGTTGGAAACACCCTTCCAGGATTCCTTCCTGCCTGCCTCTTGCTACTGGTTTCCAAAGAGTCTGGATCTTTTGTGTGGATAGTGGGTCCATGTTGAAGCTTCCCCTGGGTTCCCTGGGGCCAGTGGCTCCCGAGAGCCCTCCCTGTGTTTGTAGCATCCTTAACCTTGGCAGATGCCCCTGTTAAGCAGACTTCAAACACTCCTTGGTGCTGCCCCACTGCTGGCAAGCTGCTTGGTGCTGTGTTACCATACCCAACCATAATGCCATTGCTGTAACATCTTGTATTTCATGAAGTCTCTTTCCTGCCAAGTCGAGGATTGCTCAGCCTGGCATTTCTCTGTAGCTTGAACAAAAGCAAACCCCAGAGCACGGCATGAAGAGATTAATAGGCAGAAATTCCTAGGTAGCTTCTTTTTTAGCTACTAAACAATTTAATTCCCTTCTCAAAATAAGACATGAGTTAGGAGATCCAGAGAGGGAGGGTGGGGAAGGTCCTTGGCTGTGTACCTCGCTTGCTGAGGACTTGCACTGGTTGAAACCAAATGACTTGGTGGAGAGTGTTTGCCTCTTCAACACTGTGAGACCTGCTCATCCCCACAGCTGGGATGTGATGGGCCCCTTAGTCCCCCTTGGTCTAGCAGTACTGGGAGGAGGTCCCACAGCTTTGCTTTCAGCTAAGTGTGCAGCAGCTATCCCCTTCTCCTGCCACCACCATCCAGCAGCCCTTTGCACCTGAGCATCCTCTGGAAACGTTCCCGTTGTGTTTGTGTGCTGGTGAAGCCATTGGGCTCTGGGGTGCAGGGATGGGTTGTGCCTTGGTATTCCTGGAAAAAGCAGCAGTTCTGGTATCAGTGCTGGATTGCTGCTCTTGAGACCTGGCAGTGGAGGAAACGCTCTGCAGAGAACACTGTCCCAGGGGTTTCTGGTCTTTGGGCGCCACGTGCTGCTGCTGGAGAAACTCTGCCACCTCCTTCACTGGCACCTCCACCACCACAGCAGGAAGCAGCTCCCTCCACCACCTGGTAAGCACAGGCACCTGGTCCTTCCCTCGTATCTGCAGGGAGAAATGCATCGTGCAAGCCTGATTTCCTTGCTGCTTTACAGGTTACGAGTACAGCAGCCCTCCTGGGTAACACTTGGAAAGGGACATGCTGATCTTCCCCGGAGCATCAGCTCTGCTGTAGTCAGCGGTAAGAGTGGCAGGAAGCCTTGCTTTAGCACCAGTAGTCCTGCAGTCTGGGTAACACTGGAGACTCCACAAATCCAGGCCCTATGGGTATGGAGGGCTTTGCATATCAAGGAGACTTCTCCAGCAGTAAAGAAAGAAAGAAAGAAAGCAGTTGTACAGCTGAAGATCGTGGTGTCACGTCAAAAATGGCTGTAGCTTTGGTAGCACTCTAAAAAAAATGGCTGAAATTAGGGGGACAGGAATTTATTGGCTTCACATTTAGTGGCTAAAGGGAAGAAATGTGGGTGGGGATTGCTCCTGTGAGTGGCAATGTGCTTCTTTCATTCCCTGAGAGCCAAGCTGTGCCTCCACATGCTGGGGCTTTCATGAAACTTCACTTTCCCTGACGGTGGGTTTGGGACCCAGCTCTTGAGCATTATATGCCCTGTTGTATATCAAGGTTGCAGCTTGGCTAATGTAATTATGGAAAGGCCTTACTGTTTTTTAAGCCATGTGAGCTTTTTTATAATCTATAATTATTTTCCTTTTGGTTTGAAATTTGATTTTTTAATTGTTTTTATTATTATGATGTAAGAAATCAAAATGTTCTGCAATGGGTCCAGATGTGAAAACATTTGTTTTTGAGAGAGATGTGGATATGGCACATGGGTTTGCTCCTTTTGAAGACTCCAGCTGTAAATTGGTGGCTCTACTTTTGATGGTTTCCTCTGCAGAGCATACAAGCACAGAAGGAGGTTGAGGGTAAATATTTTATGACTTGCCTTGCAGTACTGCCTGGAAGCTCATGCTGCATTTGTGATCCCCTAGCACTAAGCGGGTCCAGAAATTGGAATTTTCTGCCTCAAAAAATTGCAGCACAAATAGTCAGGACTAAGAATGGGCAGAAGAAAAGTGAAGTTTTGTTGTGATATTTGCATTAAGAGACAGCTTCTCAGTTGGTATGAATTGTCATCTGCCTGGATATGTGTCCCATTAGGAGTCCGCACAAGGAGAACCAAGCTCATTAAGTCCATATCTTAACTCAAACTTGTCTCTTTTTTTTTTTTCTCTCCTCTTGTCTTCTCTTGATCAGCTTTGAGTTTCCTTGGATGGTTATTGCTGTGTATGGTGACCAAAATATCACACACCTGCCATGGTCGCTTACTCACAGCAGGTAGTTGTGACCACAGTGTTGAAGCAGTAAAGAAGGGTGACAGAACATGAAATTATGCTCGTGTGCATGGCTGAATTTAGGCTCAGGGGGCTCTCTGTACCTCATGAAGTGGTTTGCTTTCACCCACGTGCCTCTGATTTAGATTCAGACAGCCAGAGTTTCTTAAACAGCATCATACTTACACCTGCAAGGTCAGAAGAGATTTGCTGAAGCACAGGAGCCAGCCCAGGATTAACATTTAGGTTAGTGGGAAATGGAGGTTATTTGAATTATTGCCCTTGCCTGGTGAATTTTAGAGAAGGTAATTACAGGGATAAAAGAGAGAAGATTTTGTAGACAACCTATAAATTTGTTAGCTCTGTATGAAAGTGGACTATAATGCACTTGTTAGGTTCCGCAGTGGTGTCTTGCTGCAACCCAGATTTGGCATAGCATCCCTTAAACCTAAGACAAGGTGAGACCTCAGCAGTAACAGCCTTAAAAGCTACGGATGAGAGGCTCTAGCAGCAAACTGCAGGCTAAAAATAAATCACTTTAAAGCCTGTACGGCACAGGAGAGGCTCCTTTCCTTTCTGCCTTCTGCTCCTCGTGGCTTTTTTCACATGATTTTTATGCTCATATCCCCCAATACCTGGGATTTGCCCTCCTTGTGCAAGAACAAACGAAAGCATGAGTGCTTCCAGAAATTTAGTGGTCAAGGAGCACACCTGTAACTTTATTGGATCCAAGTGTCACTTCTACATTTCACTGGGGGCTCCTTTCCAGATTTAAGGGCACTGCTCTGAAGTGTTTAGCTCAGCTCCAAAATGTCTGGGTGCACTCCAAACCAGAGCTGGCTGAAAAAAGTCCTAAAAGAAATAAATAAGAAATTTAGAATTGCTTCTTCCCAGATAGATTTGGATGGCTGATTTATTTTTTTTCCCCCTAGAAAATAAAGGATTTTTTTTCCAGTGACAGGATTCAAAATGCGACATCATTTCAAGTTGTGCATTTTTCTGTGAGGGATGAAGAGAGATCACATCCTGACCTCCAAATGTCAAATATCTGGAACAAGCTGCTTCCAACGGAGGTACAAGGCAAGCAGTTCTTCTTAAAATAAATCAATAAAATACCACCACCCCCAAAATTTCAGGAAAAGTGGTCAGGTATTAAGTGCCTTTTGGATTATTGGTATCCATTAATGGATGGCTTGCGGCATCAAGAGGAGATGGGAAGGTGCTTAATTACTCAGCTAGGAACTATTTGTCCACTTTGGAAACTCAGGGCTTTTAATAACAAATTCCAGGAGGAGAAAATATTCACTTTGTACCTTAATTCATCATCAGCTTAAAACTTGTCTGAGGTTTATGAGCCTGATCCAAATTTTGGACAGATCTGGGATGAGTTTCAAGGGAGCTGCAGGAGTTTCATGACATTGGCTGTGCTGTGAAAGGCTCCTGCAGAACCAGAGAGAAGGGACCGGTCACTGTAACCCTCACAAAGTGCTACAGGGATGCCTCTTCTGCACAGACTCCTGTGGTTTATGGTGGTTTCAGACCAAAACAATGTAGAACCCAGCAAATTTAGTCACATGTCTCTAGCCCCTCAATCTGGAAAATGGAAATCAAGGTGAAATAAAAACACACTGTGTCTTTCCTCCCCCAAAACAAGGTGATGGACGGGTTTCAATTAATCAATATCAATCATGTTTAATATATAGCTTTGTTAGAGGCTTTCGGTGTTGATGAGGTCGGTTGTTTGTTTGTTTCCTTTGCTGTGTGTGGAATGTGCTGGTTGCTTTCAGATGGAAGTGTTAAATGTGTTTTGTACATCATTTGGGGAGGCGTTTGAGGCCGCAGCCTCTTTCAGGAGGATGCTGTGGCATTACTCGACGTCAGGCTTTGCCTGGCCCATCTGGCTCCTCAGACATGATTTCATGCATTTAAATCTCCTATTAGCTGGTGCTCCCAAGGAGGGAGGGGAGCAGCCCTCGGCCTGGAGCTGCCCTGGAAGCAGCATCAGCGGGATGTGGCAGGGCAGTGTGCAGTTGTGCCATGGGGGTAAACAACTCCAGCGCCACACGGGGAAGAGCCAAGTGCCGGTGGCCTTCACTGAGTGCTTGTGCTCCTCACAGCCACCTTCATCCTGCTGCAGTGCTTCCTTCTCCCACCACTGAAGCTTCTTTCCCAGCCTCCCAGGAGGGTGTCAAACTCATCGCATGAGTGGCAGGGTTGGTATCCCCTCCACACTACCCTCTGCAGCTCCAATGGGTAAAACAGTATTTTTTGAATAAAAACCAATTTTTTTTCTCTGTTGTTTTCATGTGGCTGTTGAAACTGGAGCTCAAAAATGTCAGTCATAATTTGACTCCTTCGGTGCAGTGATACTCCTTACAAAGCCCTGAAGGTAGGAATAAAACATAAGATGTCAGGAAAACACAGTAGCTTTAAATTTACAGGCACTAAACCCTGGCAAATCAGACACCTTTGGGGGAAGGGACTGCATTTGGGAAGTCTGAAACTGCCTGAATATCGGTGTTTCCTTTCCAGGTGCTTGTAAATAATGTGCTGCTTGTGACTGGAACCACGATGGAGAGAGGAGAGAGATTATTTTCTCATGGTGAGTACTGGTTTAGGCCCACAGGTTCACACCTGTGTGGCTTTTGCTGGGGCTGGTGAAGGCAGCAGCCTCACCACTGCCATGGGCTTCAGAGGCTGCAATGGCATTCCTGTCCCACCTATACTAAGCCCTGCCAGGATGTGGCTCATCCAAGGGCAGCACGGGGCCCTTTGGCCAGCGTTTCCTGCTGCTGGCTCTGCACTCGGGCATACGGTCCTCGTGGTCACCCCTGTCACGGTCACGAGTGCCCTGCTTGGTTCAGAAATGCAGCAGGTCAGGCAGGTTTATTGGCAGTTTTGGGGAGGACATCAGCTACCCCCTTCCCCCCACTCCCAGAGGGGGTTAATTCATCCTTCCCTGCTTTCCTAGCTAGTGGCACTGCATGGTGGGTCGTGCTATGGGGCACCACAGGGGAATGGTGAGACGGAGCCATTCGATACGGACACGGGTTGTTCTTGCAGCAGTGTTTGTTTTGCCTTTGCCTGTGTCTGCTATTGCTCTCGATGGGCCTGTTGAGTGAAACAGTAGGAAGAATTTATTGAGACCTTTTTGGAAAAGCATTTGATACTGTGCTTCCTGCTTGTTGGATTTACAGCTTGGAAGGATGTAGTAAGAGTGGGGAGCTGCTGTGTGGCTGAGATGTTGGGGAACTCTCTTGGAAAAGGCGGGGGGAAAGGGTGTGAGCTCTAGACTTGGTATTAGGGCCCTCAGGCTTGAGAGTGAGTGGACAGGAGAGCACCCCTTTCATGCTGGGGCAAAGTTTGGCTTTAATTTGCCCCCTGCAGCCCTGAGGGTGCATCACTGACCTCAGAGTTTCTGTGCCTCTGCTGCCTTACCTGTATTGCCCAGTTAGAAGTGCCAGATTTGCTGGTTGGCAAGGCTTTGTTTCTAGGGACTAACAAAACTTTCTAAATAACCATATTTATTATGGACATTACTTATTATCTTAGGAACTGGTAGCGTGGAGTCGTGCATTTCATGTATAAAGATATCCCCAAGTGTTGGAGCTGCTGCATTGCACTCCCTGTGCCATCTCCCAAAGTATCAAAATAATTCACAGCTCTTCCCCTGAGCTTTAGCTGTGTATTGGTCTGTCTGTCTTAGCAAGAAGGAAGCTTTGTTTTGCACAACTATTCTGTACAGAATGTGTAAATACCTGGACATAGAATGAAAGAGCCCAAAGATACACTTTGTAGATCAGGCACCTTGGTGGTGACTGCCAGTGGCTTCTGGGTCACTCAGGTCAGCCCATTTGCCAGGACTGGGGTGCTTACTTGTATGACTAAAGCATAATCATGATTGGTTTGTGCTTCATGTCCCAAGCCGACATGGCTTTACTTGTTCCTTGGGTTTAGGCAAATTTGAAGCAAGAAGATGGCGAAAGCTGTAGGGAGTAGACTAGAGCATGGACTGATAGAGGGATGCCTCAGAGGTGGCCTTTCCCAGGGCTTTCATCCATAATTAGTCAAGTAGCACACTGAGGATTTCTCAGTGTGCTTCATGGTGAAGTGGCGTGGGAAGGCGCGGGAGAAAACACTTGCACGTGGAGAGAAAGGCGCAGGAGCGGTGGAGAGCAAGTCCTGTCGGGGTAAAGCCAAGGCCCTTAACATGCTGGTGTGGGCTCATCAGTGCCACCTCTTGGGTGGAAAGAGGCTTTCAGGAGAGTTTGTGTACATCAGCCACCGACTTCTGCTCTTGGTGACGGGCAAAATGGGCACTGAGGGGCTGTGGACCAGACCCCGGGTTTGTCAGAGGCTACAGTCGCCTGGACGTGGTGAGTTGTCACCTGTCACCCTCCCCTTTGGAAGGTCGGATTCTGCTTGGCTTGTGGAAATCAAGTCTGATTCTGAACCAGGTCGAGGGAAAACCATAAGGCCCAGGAGCGACTCGAGGGGAGAGGCTGGCCAGGACGGGTTTGTGCTCCCTGGGGAGGGAGTGCTCAGCGGGGACCCTAAACCTGGCTCATCGGGATGCCGGCAGCTCCGGCAAAGCCCAACCCACTGCTCCGCGGCGTGCTCTCTCCCAGAACCAGGAGCATGAAATTATGAAGGGGAATTTCAGAACAATGAAGGGAAATCCTTTGCCTCCCGTACAGCCCGGCCTGGGAAATTCACCACTGCAAGAAGTTGCAGCCTCAAACGCTGCTGCTGGCGTTTAAAGGGAGTCAGCTTAATAACCAAGAAAAGGGCTGAAGTTATTTGTCAAGGACTCGATTTCGACGGGAATTAAGTTCGGGGCTATCCAGTGCGGGAGCGGGGGGTGACCCTGCCGGAGCGGGGGGGCCGTGCCCGCCGGGTGCCGCTGCGCGGGGCGCGGGACCTGCGCGCTGCCCGCCTTTAAACGCGGTACCGGGGCACCTCCGCCACGGCTGCGGGCGCTGGGCACGGGGGGTCCCGCTCGCCCGGCGCGGCTGCGAGATGCAGCAGGAAAAATAAAGTAAAAGTAAAAGGAGGAGTAATTTT
>VXAZ01008180.1:0-60119 GCA_013399875.1 Gymnorhina tibicen | reverse complement strand
GGTGGGGGGGGCCGTGGGGAGCCGGGCCATGCCGAGCCGAGCCGAGCCGCGGCTGGGTGATGTCAGGCTCGAGGAGGAGCCTCCGCCGCCTGCCCTTTTACTTTCGGGCGCCGGCACTTGGCCGCAGGCGGCTGCTGCTGCTGCTGGCCGGGCCCCCCCCTCGCCCCCTCCGCTATGGGCACCCCACACTTTTAAGGCACCGCCCCGAAGGGGGGGGCACGGGGAATTCATTAAAAATCGCTATTTACGTGGTTATTCATTGCCCCGCTCCGGGTATGTGAACAACCACCCCCTGGCCCCCCCGCCTCCCCTTCCATCCACCCCCAGCGCCATGCCGGCAGCCTGCACCCTGCTGCTGCTGCTGGGCTTGGGGCTGGTCCCGGTCCCACCGGCCGGGTCGCTGCCCCTCGCTTCCCCACGGCGTCTTCCTCCACCTCCCCCTCCTCCTCCTCCGTCCCGAAACCGTCTCGGCCGCCCTTCCTCGCCTCCCGCCGCGGGACACGCCGGCAGCCCGGGTGAGTGCCCCGCGATGGGGATGGGGATAAGGGGAGGGACGGGATTTCATCCCGGCAGCGGTCGTGGTGCGGCGGAGAGTGCGCGGGGTCCACATCGTGCGGGTCTCCCGTGGCGTGGGACCCCGCGCACTCCCCCCCGGCATCGCGACCGTGGATTGCTGAGCATCCCGACATCACCCAGAGCCGATTCAGCTGCGAAGTGTCACACTCCCCCCCAATTCCTTTCCCTTTTTAACCTTGCCCAGCTCATCGTGCTACAGGCAACTGCTTCAGTGGGTGAAGGTTTGGGATGGGAATGGTGGGTGGGAAAGTGTAAACACGTTGTAGTTGTGTGGACTGACTGGAAGGTGAGCAGAGAAAACTTCGTAGACGAACTTGAGAAAGGTTTTGGGGGGCACCAGTACTGTCCACATGTGTCTGCCCATTCAGGTGGGAAATTGGTGGCTCCTGTAGGTGGTCTTCAGGGTCTGAGTTGCCTCCTGCTTGTCTCCAGAAATGCTCTCATCTCACCTTAGGTGCTGACCCCCATCATGTGTGGGAATAGATGCTATCAGCTCTCTATAAATACCCTCTCCACGTTGCCTACCGACTGTCAGATTAGTCATGTATAAAGTCACATTTTTCCTTGCATGCCACATCTACAGTGCTGTTATCAGGAGCAATGCCTAGTTTTGTGCTTTACAAATTGTGCTGAATTTGGTTTCAGCACAGGATAAACCTTGTTTTTCCCAGAACAAGCAGGGACGTTTCAAGTGCCATTCAGTAAACTGGATCACTTACTCACTAAAGAAGGCACATAGCTCTAAGGATGACTAATTCTCAATGAGTTTGGAAAGCACTGGGTGTCTGCAGGTGGTATAAGGAATCCAGTATGTCAAATTAGTCCTGTGTAGGTTTTAAGTGGGTTTTAGGATTCATTGCCTGCCTGAGCTGGACTGTCAAATTTCATCTTTTAATTTCTGATGTGGAGAGAACATCATGCTTTGGAACTTGGGGTTAAGTTTAGTTGCATGGAGCTGTAAAATTTCAGGGAATGTGACAAAACTACATTTATAGCATTTTAGTTTTCTTCACAAGCCCAAGGCGTGCCTTTGTAGGATGTATCCACACTAGACCAAATGTATAGCTGGGGATATCAGCTGGACTGTACTCTGAAGTGGATTAGAAAGCTCCTAACTAGCAGTGCTTGTGTGAGAGCAGCTTTGTGACTAGGATACTGCATGGAAATGAAGGAGATTTGGGTCTGTTCCCAGCTCAGCCACTTCTTTGTGCCACTCCAAGTATTGGTTTGCCCTCCAAACTGGGAGAGAATAATGCTGTCTTACCTGCTACCGACCTTGTGAAGATAAAATCTGCAACTTGCCAGAGAAGTGCTCACCTGTTATTTGATGAAAGCTGCATAAATTCCTCGGTGGACAGAAAAAAAATATTTAATTTCATCTCAGCTTTCAGTCTGGCATCTTTTCCTGTGACCTTGATGACTCCTGAGAGTCAGTGGAGGAATGCATTTCCTTTGTTAACAGTCTGAAAAGCTCGAACTATCTGTCCACATGCTGGAAAAGCCATTTGTCAGGCCACTGGTGTCTGGCTGCCCGGCTCAGCAGTGGAGGCTTTGCTCTGTGCAGCTCAGCAGCTACAGGTGCTCGGGAATTATGTCAGCCCCAGCCAGAAGGAACAGGGGATGCATCGTGAGGGAGTGATAAGTAGCCCAGCAGTAGCTCGCTCCCCAGCAAACGGCATCATGAATTACACTGGGTCCTGACAGCTGCGATTCACTCGCTGTTAGCTCCAGCTCTATGCCTGTCAGTCAAGGGAATTGCCTGGCGTTATGGGAGCAGGCTGGGAGGATCTCCTGAATCGCTCTCAGGTTGAGTTGTAGACTCCTGAGAAATCCCTGTTTGTGCTGCCACTGCCCCTGCCCCTCGGAGGCATTTCCCACCTTTGAAAACACTTGCTTGAAGCGGGGGGAGCACTTCTTGTGAACCCATTACCCCGGCGCTACCAGGAAATGAAGATTACATCTCCCTTTGCAGCAGTCTGAGGCTGGGCGGCAAAAGCCCTTTCTCAGGCAGGGCTTAGTGAGCAGATGGTGAGGCAGTGGGTGTAGAAATGGGGCTTTTGAGTCTCTCACAAAGCGTGGGGCAAGGGAGCGGAGCGGGAGCAGGGCTGCCCTCGGAGCCTCACCTCCTTCCCGGCTGGCTTGTGCCTCAGCCTGCATCTGCCACCCTCCCTGGACCCTCTGCTGGCTTGTCTGCTGGAGAGATGAGGACAGATGGCTTTAGCCTGTGTTTAAAATACAGTCTGAACCCAAGGAGAGTACCACAGGAAAAAAAAATAGGTGAAGTAGGAAGCAAGAAATCTGGTGACAGGGAAGTTAAAACATTATCAAATCCCTCCATGAAATCCCTTCTGGCAGCTACTTCACACGGGCACTGAGTGGGCTGAAGGGCACTGTCTGCCACCAGCCTGGGTCAGGTCGGGGTTTGGTTACAAGCTCTGTCCTCCTGCAGGTCTCGGTATTTCAGGTTTCCCATCTGTGAAATGGGAATAATTCCAGTGACACCACAGGGACAGCTGAAGTAGCACTGAGCCCCTGACAAAGTCACTGTGGCTGGGGTCTCCCTGTTTCTGCCATGTCCCTTTTCCTGCTGCTTCTACCCACACAGGTGCCCTGCCATGGTGCCCAGCACAGCACGGAGCTGCTGGCAATGGGCCTTCCCTGAGAAGCTGATCTGCTTTTCTGCCATCTGTATCTGTCCTTCTGTCCCTGCTCCCTCTCTCCCATGGCAGGTGCCACCTTTCTCTGTGGCTTCCCTGGTGGGAGCCCTGGAAATGAGGTGTGAAATCACCTGGGAAGGAACCAGCTTTGGTCACAGCAGAGATTTAGGCTGGCTGCTGGGAGAAAGTTTCCAAAACTCTTAGAGAGGGTGAACAGTCTGTATTTATTTATGTGTATCTTTAACTTTCTGTCTGAAACTTTCTGTGCGAGGAAGAAGCAAAGTTAGGAGTGAGGGACGAAGATGCTGAGTTATGGTGTTGCCTCCAAACCTGCCTCCATTTTGCAGTATGTATTTTGTGGCTCCTGGGGGCAGAAGCCCGGCTCTCCCTATGGCTACACTGATGCAGAGAGGTGTAAGATGCTGCTCTCTAGCTTTGATGCAGTTTCAGGTGACCATGGGTGGTGCAGGAAGGATGCTTCCTCCCCCTGTGGTGCAGAGACAAGGAAGGATTGCCTCCTGTGCCTCTGTGTTGCTATCAAAAGGCTGCAGGGTTTTCCTGTCTTGGGCATCTTTGCTGCTCCTCTGTGAGCTGTGGATTTGGTTGGTGTGCTGCGAACGTGAAGTCCCGGGGGTTGCATGGATTTAGCTCTGCTCCTTTGGGGTACATAATTTAAAGCAAAAAAGAAAAGAGAAGGAAGAAAAGGCATTTCTGAAAAGGAGGAAGATTGGAGATCAGCTTTCCTGCCTGTTCCCCATCCCAAGCCCTGGAAGGCAGCAGGGTTTGTGCACTGACCAACTGGGTTCACATCAATCTGTGTAAGCACTTTATGTGATGTGTGAGTGCTAAATGAATACAGTCTGAGAGCTAATTGTGTGACCTGGCTGGCAGGGAGCACACAGTGATGTGTATTGATTGACACGCGTGTGCGGAGCTGTGAGCAGGGCAGTGGGTAAGGGGAGAGCTGCTGTAGCTGAAGGCCTTTGCTGGGCTCTCCACGAAGTCTGATTTCCCAGTACCAAACCACCGGTGCCAGCCTGTGCCCACTCAGCAGGTGTTGGCAGCCTGTTCCGCTCCAGCAGCCATCACCACTTGGGAAGGACAATTGCACTTGCTCTGTTTTCTCGTGGCTAGGGGCACGAGGGAGATGCGCTGTTGCTCCCGTGTTTGCAGGGGCTGATGCCAGCCTTGCTGGTGCAGGGGTGCCTTCCTCAGCAAATATTTTTTTCAGTACCAAAAGTTGCAGATACTGATCTGTTTAGAGGAGGGTGGAGTTTCTGGGACAACTTGTTTCCTTCACCTGCTCTTACAGATACCAATTTTTGGGCTGGCAGTCAGAAACCCTCCGTGACTGAACTCTCAAGCTGTTGTGTGTGCTCCATCCTCCCCATCCTGCTCATCTGCAGGGAGCATGTCACAGCTGCTGAGACTGACAGCTCCATCACCATCACATCTCTCAGAGGTGGCAGAGGATTTTGCTCATTTAGCAGAGGGTTATGATGCCAGGTTAGAAAAGCTGTTGGTTGTGGTGGTCGTAGTGAAAATGAATGGATGCTGCTGACTGTGCCTGTGCATCCAAAACGTAAAACATGATACTTGGTAGCATCAGTCAGGTTGTGTTGGTTTTAATGAGGCATTCATTGATGCTAATAAAATAACCCCAACAGAATAAAGAACTATTTCAATTAACAAGCTAATCAAGCCAACAAAACCTGTAAGCACAGCGATAGTGTTTCAGTGCTGTGGTGTAGAGATTAAGGCACCACCAACGTCCGCAGCTCTTCTGGAGCTGCTGCTGGAGGGACCTCCTGGCCAGTGCTGTGGGTTCCCCATCGATGGGAGCTGTGTGCCATTTCCAAAATAAGGATAGCTACAGAGTGGCAAGGTGCAGCTGTGGCTGAGCCTGCTGGCTTTTTGCAGCACAGAAATACTGTCTTTCTGCCTCTGTCTGGCCCCCAGTCCAGCCACCTGGGATGCTCCGAGCAGGGCTGCAACTCCTGAAGTACCCCCAGAGAAATGATCTGGAGCTGGATAGATTGTAGATAGCCAGTGTAAACCCTCTGGATTCTGGCTTTCCTTCCTCACATAGTTTCAAGAGAGTTTCTCTGGTATGGAGGGGTGAGGATTGTCTGGGGGGGAGTCAGGGCATCTCTGGGCAGACAAACAGCACTGCTCTGGGCTGATCCTCTCGGATGTGCACAAAGCTTCTCTGGAAAGAGGCAAGGCCGGATCCTGGCACCTGCTCTGATATCTTTGTGCTGTTGAAATGGTGCAAAGAAGCACTGGGGCAGTTTGACCAGCCGCAGTGTCAGAAGGTGCTCCAAGCGAATCAAAGGTTGGTCGTTTGGAATATTCCCCTGAAAATGTTCAATACAAAATCCATAGTCTGTAGCTTGTGAGCGAGCTTGTCACGAGGCCTGAATATCCCAACCACAGGCCCTGTTATTTACATTCAATTGAAGATGTAGGTCATACAATAGGTTTTTTTCTCTTTCCTGAATGGCTGAGCACAGAAGGCAGAATCCAATTTTCAGTGGCAGCAGACCTGATTACAAATTCAAATTTTTATTTCTTCGAGCAGTTTTTGCAACATTTGCATTGTAATTTGCTGTTCCCGTAAATACGAGAGGTTCATTTGCTGGGATATTCATCCAGAGGAGATGCGAGAGGGCTTCAAGCACAGGCTTGGTGAAACAATGAAGTCTGTGGGTGCTTCTCAGGAGAAAATGGTTTTGTCACATCTGGCAGCTCTTCCCTCTCACCATTTTCTGCATACATGCAGCTGATGTGTGTGCACCCATCACCATATATTTTTTAATGCCAGGTGTTATATATATATAACATCCTGCTGCTTCAGCAAGGGGCACAGTTCATGCAGAGTCCGCGTTCATCCTTTCAGGCTGAAATCATTCACATGTGAGGACAAGGAGAGAACTTTCCCACCCAAAAGGGAAATGATGTTGCATTACTGAGCGACCAGCCCAAGTAATAATATAATCTTAGAAAAATGCAGTTCCCTTGAGTAAAGGAAGCTCTGTAAACTTCAGCTCCTCCAAGCTGTTAGTGTAGCTGTTGCCTGTGCTGCAGTAAAGCTGCTGTCAGACCCAGTTTGCTGAAGTGCTCTGGAGAGAACAGGGGGAAAAAAGGAATAGGAACCGGTTCTTGTATAAAATGAGGACCTCTTGTAGGATCTGAATACTGTGAGGTATATAATACAGATTTTAGGACTTTGGGTTACATCCCTTATTTGCTGTTAATTTGTTTTTTATCTCGGCTGGGTGCTGGAGAGGGTGATGGCCACTCATGGTCATGAAGACTTGGAGAAGGGGCAGGCAGAGCCAGGGTGAGCAGAGGTATCAGCTGGAGGAAGGTAAAATGATGCAAGGTTTCCCCTCTCTGGGGTCAAAAGCCTGGCTGTATAAAACCAGGGGAGAAAGAGGCTCGTTTTTAGAGCTGTCCGTGTATGGGCAAACCCATGGGAGAGAGAGACATTTGAGAAAGTTACTCTGTGAGTAATACCCGTGGTTTGTTCTCTTCTGCTTGCCACAGGATGGGTGGCATTACTGTGTGCTGTGGTTTATTTGGGGCTCTGTGGGTGCTGAGTGTGTACAGGTCTCAGGGCCAGGGCATGGACCGAGCCATGGGGATCTCCCTTGGTCTGGGTGCAGCAGCTCCCCAAGCTGGACACACACTGGAGTCTACTAAAGTGCTGGTCTTCACAAAACCTGTAGGAACCTGGTTTCTTGGAGGTCTCTGCCTTCTAGGCTAATTTATTTTAATGTATGAGAACAGACAAAGCTGTCTGAAGAGCTTCATCCCTTCAGAAACCAGTATGAAATGCATGAGCTATAAAAATATAATTTAGAAAGTGCCTGAAATGCAAAACCAGGGTGTAATAACCTACACACTGTTGCTGCTCCTGTGCTGCTGCCTCCATCCCCCTGTGGCTTTGGATGGAACTATTTCCAGTTGCCTGTCCTCTGTGCAGGCAGGGTGGTTGAGGAGGGGTATATCTGCTTTTGCATCTGCCGTGCCCTTGACTTGGAGTCATTTGATAAATGGGTTTGCAGTTGGTTACTTAAGCATCTCCCAAGCTGCAGTCAGCATCTCAGCTGTGTGCGAGGGAGCACTGCTGCCAAAAGTCAGGATCTGTGTCAAGAGCCTCCTAAGATTTGGCTGTCTTTCCTTAAAACCCCAACTCCTGGAGTTGTCATTACAGGAGAATCACTTAGAGGGGTAGAAAAAGAACTTCTGGCTGTTGAGGTGGTAGATAAAAAAGCCTGGAAAACATTAGCTGCAAATCCAGGAGTCACAGAAGAAGCCCAGGTTGGGTGTATTTAAAAATACCACTAGCTCAGAGTTGGTCTCCAGAAGCTTTTGAGTCCACACAGAAGGGTTGTTTCAGACACCCCTGCTTGGCAGGGCTCTGCCAGAGCATCTGCAGGAGAAGTGCAACCCTCTGCATTGTCCTGCTTTGCTAGGGGAAGAGAGGCAACACGGAGATGTGCAGGGTAACACAGCAGGAATGCCGAGGGCAAACCCAGTTGCTCTCTGTGCAGCTGTCCGAATACCTTGTGCAAGCACCTGGACCTTGGTGGATTGACTCTCCTCTGGGAGAAACTAGCTGCATCTGCCTTTTCACTCTTTGCAATGGCATGAAGCTGGGAGGACTTTTAAAACATTTTGAAACATGCTGGCTTCTGCAGCATTCTGACTGTGGTCTGGCTGAGGGTGATGGTGTCACTTGTGCTGTGACCAAATGCTGCAGGTCCTTCCCTTTGCCTTGCAGTGCGAGCACCCCATCTTGGGCTTCCAATTCGGTGCTTGGAAAAAGTCTTCTAGAAATGCCATGACCTTTGCAGTTCTTTTGCCAAGGCAAACAGGGAGATGTTTGAGGGACCTTTTACACAGTGGTTTGATGGCAACAAGGCTCTTGCCACTGAACTTTGGGAGAAAATAACCTTTTCTTTTTAACTCTGAGATGAAGTCAGTGGGAAAGGAGTGAGGAGGAATTTTAAGTGGTCTGATGGAAAGGCATGCAAACTGTGCACAAAGGGTTAAGTCAGCAGGGTTAGCTGTAGTCCCAGGGGTACAGCCCTGGCTGCATTTCCCAGAAGACACCGAGTTGCACACACACATTTAGGGCGTTTTTCTCAGCATTTTTTAGCACGCTGTGATGGCAGAGGTTTTGAAGGCTGTTACAGGATCAGTCTGACCTCTCGCCTCTGTGACCAGGCAGACATTGTGGTAAATTCTGCTATCAGAGCTACCCTTAGATTCCTGCAAGGTCTCCAGAGCATGTAAGAAACCCTGTGCAGGCGTTTTGGGCTGATGGACAGGCTTCTTTGGTTACCGGTAGCAAAGGAGGGCTCTCTTTTTCCTTGAAGAGCATGCTAAAAGGCACTTCTGCATCTGGAGTGACAAGAGGAATTTAGATCTATGGAGCACGATTATTCACGTCACTGCTTGTTAGGATGCTGGTGTTAACACCCTTCCTCTTGTGGAAAATCTCTTAAGCCCTGAGGACTGATGTGAAACGTCATGCGCTGGTGAACTTTGCTGAAGCGGGGATGAATCACACTAAGTTTGGCTTCAGTATATTATCCAAAAGATACCTTCTGTGATAGCCTAGCAGAGGGTACTGCTGCCCACCCACCCACGGTGTCAGGATCTATTCTGGGGGGAGGACAGCACTTTTTGGAGTATGCATGAATTGGGGGGTTGATGGGGGAGTTCGGGTATTTGAGGGGTTTTTCATTTGGCTTTGGTTTTGAGTGCAAAAAGCAAAAGGCAGGTCTGTAAGGGATCTCAGGACATCTCCCAAGGGGTCTTGATATATCTCCCTTTGCAGGATCACCCCACAATGGTAGATAAATATACCACTTTTTTAAAAACAAGAAGGGTTTCACAGCATCTCTGAATAACTATCCTGCTACATCTGTGCCACTATAGGTAAGAAAACACTTTCTTATCAGGGGAACTGTAGCAGCTGGTAGTTAAACCTTCTGCAAAGAAATATCCCAGACAAGTGTTGTCCAGGTTTGACCCTGCATTACTTGTAAGATCCCACAAACTGACAAGGTAATTTAGCAATTTGGGGAGGAAACACAAAAGGTAACCCTGTCTATTGAACTCATTTCTATCCTGTGATGGGAATGATTTCCAGGAGTGGAAGCATCCGCAGACCAACTGCGCATGATTTGCTCTTCTTGTCAATTGGAATCAAGGACCCTGATTGTGGAGCATAATGCTGCTCTTGTAATTCAGCCTTTATCTTTGTGCTGGAGCTGGGTATAATTGTATCTGTGTCTGGAGGGACAAGGAGAAGGGTTTCAGTGGCTTGTGCTCACAAAGGCATCTTTAGAAACCTCCTTACCCCTGGTACAAGCTTGGTAGGGCTTAAATGAAAATACCCCTGAGTAGCTTTAGACATTTGAACAGTCTTCATTGTCTGATTCAGATTTGGTTACAGGACTAACATCTAAATGTTAATTCTTTTTAGGACATTATCAGCTCTTTCAGCAAATGCAGAATGGGGATGCAGTATTAGACTGGCAGCCACCCCTGCAGATAAAGGCCCTTTGAAAGGATGTTTCTTAGGAGGGAAACATAATCAGAGAATGCAGAAAATCATGAAGACGGTCTCTTCTTAGGAACAGGTAGCAAATACAATGCATGAAGAGAGCTAAATGAACCAGGAGGCTTTTAAATTGGGGAATGGGAGTAACATCAGTGTTGTAGCCTCTGAGGACAGTCCCCAGCATGCAGACAGAGATCCTCATAATCCTGTCCTGCAAAGTGCTGGTATGCCTGCAGATCGTACGGTGCTGGATAAGCTGTGTCCCACACTCCAAGACGGGAGCTGATGGTCACTTGATGGCATGGACGTGCCAAGGCAGTTGATATGACGTGGCTCTGTGCTGGGTAATCTGGGTCTGTGTGGGGGCAGATGGGTTTTGGGCGCAGGTTTCTGTCCTCTCAGTCCTCTGCGCTGCCTTGGTCAGCACACCGTGCCCGTATGCATCGAGGTAGGATGTGACCTGACCCCGACTCCCTGTGAGCCCTCAGTGACAGCTCAGAGGGTGACAGCCCAGTCCTGCCCTTCTCCAGCACCCATTCCCGCTGCTGGCCACATCTGAAAGAATGTGTCTGTTTTTCAGCCTCCCCGAAACACGTGCAGAAAGGCACTGGAAGTGGTAAATCCCTTCCCCCGTTCTCAGAAAGGAAACGCGTGGCTGCGGAGGCAGTGGCAGAGCGGTGCAGGGTGTCGGGCGGGACCTCTGTTCCAGCTGCCCCCGGGCAGTGCTGCTCCTCTGCTCGTCAGTGCTGACCAGCCTGCCAGTGCCAGCGGGGATGGACCTGGCTCATCCCCTGGAAGAAGGAGGTCCGGCGCCATCCTGAGCGCTGCCACCGCCGCTTCCGGCGGCAGATCGGCGCGGTGTCATCTAGGAAATGCGATTTAGATCATCATCCTTTCGCAGCAGATGGGGGAAGGGACGTGGGGGCCCTTATCTCTTCTGGGGATTCATTTCTCTTTAAGCTGCTTTATTTTTTTTGCCTATTTGCTTTTTTCTCCATCCCTTAACAAGTCTCTCACTGTCCCTTATTGAAGGGTCGGAGCCACAAGAGCATCCATGGTTCCTGCTGCCACGACATCGTGCCCTGCATCCTACCTTGGGCTGGGTGTCAGGCTTGGGCTACCTTCGGTATTCCCCTGGGATGGGGCTGCATTTTGCTGGTCTACATGGAGGGAAGGATCCAGTGAGCCTTGTATCTGCACGTCACCAAGTGGCATCTACCACTTGGCAGTCTGATGATTCTCCGGCATCCGAGAGGGCTCTTCATCCTTCTCATCCCCACCACGTCCTTGAGAAGCTGCTCAGTTCCCAGGCTGGTCATCATCCCTGGTGTGACTGCCAGCCAGCAAAGCTCTTTGGCATGTGCTTAATGTTAAGCATGGGGCAGAGATCCCTGGGGAGCTTTTCTTAAGTACATTGCTGGAGTGAGGCTCTGGTCAAGACACCTGGACCAAAGCCCACCTGCATCAGTGAGCAGCATGGCTTGGCCCCCAGGGACCCAAGCCAGCCCCTGGCTGCTCCCAGCATCACCTCTCAGCATTGCAGCACCCTTTTTTTACTCCTTCCTCCATCTTCCCAGTATTTATTGTCCCCTTCTGGGTGTGAGGAGCAGCTCCTGGGCTCAGACCACTTTGTAGCAGGGACCTGTGGTTTTGTTTCCAGAGTGGGATGTGAAAATACAATCTTGTTTTCACCTGCGTCTGCAAAGGGCTAAGTCCTCAGCCCCTGTGGCAGATGTGTTTTGCTACACATGTTCTTCACACTGCCTGGCATCACTTTTTGATAGGCATTGAGGTTTCCTGCAGACATATGTGTGCTTCAGCCCATAGTTCTTGTGGTTTTGAGTAAAATCTCAGATAATCGCAAATACCAATAGTTTGGGTTTTTTTCCCCTGCAAGATCTGTTTAAGTCAAATACAAGTCACTGAACTTATACTGGGAGTAAATAAGCTACATGGAATGACTTTGGTTATCATGAGGTCACACAGAATGAGCTAATGCTCCCTTCTGGCCCGGAAATTAGACTTTCCAGACAGCAAAATTTCATCCTACAGCTTCTAAGCCTCTAGCACCTTTCTTTTCAGGGGAGCCTGAGCCCCAGGTCTGTACAGTGCTCAGCCCCTCGTAGAGATGCTCACCCCTTATCACCAAAACACAGCCCTGCTTGGGGACAGGTTTCTTGTATTGCCAGTTCAAGGGAATGTGGGCAGCTGCTGCGGGGTGCAAGTCACCCGATGGATTGCGATGCCCGGGTGACAGGCAAAGGGCAGCGAATCTCTGCACAGCAGCGGTGAAATATTGGAAATATTGTCCTGGAAATATTGTCCCCTGTGAGATTTTCACCAGCAGCAAACCTTGCGGACAAATTCCAGGTTTCTGGAACTATTGGTGTGAGAGGTGTGGAGAAAGAGCCATGTTAGAAATGAAGTCGTGTGCTTGCAGAAGCTGACAGCAGCACGGTCCTGCTCCCTCCAGCCTCTCCAGCCTGTTTCTTTCCACTTCACCAGCACTGTACACACCGCCATGGATTTTTCTTTTTTTTCCCCCCCCATCTTTTTTGCAGCCAGGATGTTTTTTCTTGCCTTTTTATTGTTCCAGTGACCTAGCAACTCCACTTTGGTGGAGTCCTGCCAGGAGACTTCCTCCCCAAGCCGTCTGATAGTCTCCAGCAGCACTGCCCTCAGATGGGAGCAGAAGTTAAAATGACACCAGGCTGGGTCCCTGTGTGGCTTTTGCTGTGGCCTCATGAGTGCTGGTGAGGGCGACGTTGCCTTCTAGACTAGAAAATCTTCCAGGGGACTTAAAAAGCCCCAGAAAAAGGAAGGAGAACTGATCCATGGGTGATATTTTCTGTAATATTTCTGCAGGACATTACAGAAAAGCCTGGAGGGTTTTAGAAGCGAATTTGCTGATGCTGGGATTTAGCATTTGGGATCTGTGGTGCAGGCAGGGTAGCTGGGGACATTTCAGCATTGCAGGGTTGTGGGAGAGGGGTTGGAGAGGAGGTGTGAGTGCTGAGAGAGCTGTGCAGTTCAGGAGATTTATTTTGGCTTGGTTTTATTGATGTTTACTAAAAACAGTAAGAAAGAAATCCCTTTGGAAAGTGCTCCTGGGACCTGCCAGCTGGTGCTGCCTTCATCCTGCCCTGGGGCTGTGGGGGCTTTTCCCACATTAATGATGGAGGGACACTTCTAGGGCAGAATACAAACGAGCTGTCAAGCAAGAAAATATGGCCGAGTTTGGCTTTCTGCTCAAGAAAGGCAGTCAGGACATGGGGCCTGTGGTGCTGGGGGTTCAATCTCCGATGGATGGATGGATGGATGGATGGATGGATGGATGGATGGATGGAGATTTTACTGGAGCCTCAGCATGGTTATGGGTTTTTTGGCAGTATGGTAAGTCACGGCTTATCTCTGTTGGAAGTGGAATTTTATATAAATGTGTTTTTTCAAAGATTTGATGATAAACCAAGACTTTTTTTTTTTTTTAAATTCTGTTGCTAAAAGCTCTTAAAAAAAAAGGTCATGAAAAGAGGTTCAAGGAGCTGCCCTGAGTCCTGGGCTGGTGGCTTTCAGGCAGCACAGGTGGTCCCATGGATCCACGTGGTCTCAGGGATCTGTGGATTGAACCAAACTGCCCAAGAAAGATGAGTAAGAAGCTTAGGATTTCATGGGCTTGAGCTGGTGATCTGGGAGCCTGCAGCTCCCCAGGGAAATGTTTAGGACACCAAAACTAAGAGGCTATAAACCGCTTGATAAGCAGAACAATATCCTGTCCCTGCACTGCGCAGGTTTTATCCCCAGCTGTGGGCACTCCACATGCATATATCCTGTGCTTTTGGAAAGGATCACAGATTTCTGTGTACTCTTTACTTTGGAGATCCTGTTTCCCTGCTTTAGGGTACTACTTTTAAGAGCAGTAATTGCATCCTTTTTTTTTTCTTAGGGCATCTCTGAGCATCAGGCTCTGGGATAATGAAAAAAAGTGTAGGAAGCAAAAATGGCCTTTAGCATCCTCTGAGGTTTTACAGGTCCTGGAGGGGCGGTAGTGTGGAAGTGCAGAGTGTTTTTGTGTCATAAAGCACAACTGCAAGCAAGGTGCTGTGGCGTGGCACTGGAGGGACTGAGGACGATGCTGATGTCCCCAGCCCCATGGGCACCCGTGGCTGGAAGTGGCCAGGTGGGCATTAACCACGTGGACCTTGGCACTCAGAGCTTGCTGGGGCTGCTGCTGGCATTAAACCCCCATCACTTTTCTTGAGCTGACATATTAAAGCTCCAGCCACCTTTTGTGGCTGCATAAATCCTTCCTATTATGGTTAAAATGGCTGAAGGTCCTGTGAATTGTTGTCCTGCTCTGCCTGGGGCCCAGCGGGGAGAGAATGAGGAGCAGGACCAGAGCAAGGCCCTGCCAGGGAATGTGTCTACAGGGTACCACATCCAAACCAGCCCCCACAAAAGGGTGAGCGGCTCTGGCAAGGCTTCTGCACCCTCTTCTCTTCCCCGTACACCCTCTCTTTCCACCTTTCTTAATCCAGACAGAATAATTCCTTGTATTGATATAAAAAAATGAGCAGAACAGGGTTGACCGCATGTGGTTAAAAACCTCTTGCATTTTTCCCGCACTTAGTGCACACGAGGGACCTTCCCCGAGCAGTATTATCAGGGTGTTTACGCTCAACTGACCCATCTCAAGTATGAAATTTTTTTAAGCTCCATTTCGGCCCCCCCTGCTCACCCCCCTGCCTTGAACTGCTTCTTTCAGAGCAAGAACAAGGAAGGAAATTGAAAATCCCAGAGAGCCCTGGACGGTCCAGATTTAGGGCTTTAGCTTTTGTTCGCACAAACTCACTTGGCTCCCAACCGGCCTCCACCCATGATCCCGACATCCGCAGCAGCCGTTCAAAACAGAGCGCAGAGCCCGGCCCCGGCAGGCACCGGCAGCCGCCCCCAGCCACCGCTGCCCCGGCTCCGCTCCCCGCTTCTTCTCCCGCGCAGCCTGCCTTTCTTCCTAACCTTTTCCTGCAGCCGGCAAGGAGTTCTCTAAGTTGAGAGGGGGTTTTTCTCCCCTCCGAGAGCCTCGGATGATGTTATTATGCAACGTCAACAGATGTGGGGTTTATAATTATAGCTGCCTGTCCTCGGGAGGAGCCTGCTTTCGCTCCGCGCGCGCTCCGCTCGCCACGGGATGCTCCCGGGGTGGCCCGCAGCCCTGGCAAAACATCCGCTGCATGGGCGGCCCTACCGGGAATGGTCCCCAGGGAATCGCCACCTTCCCGAGGAGGCACTGCTCCGGGTGAAGGGCCACTCTGGACGGCCAATCAACTGCTCTTGGCTTTCCTTCTGTGCGAACTCAGATTAAATTTGTGTTCCTCAGTCGAGAAAGTATTTTTGTGCACTTCGAGGGGGAAAAAAATCCCATCTGCAGGGAAGCAGTGGGCCTGGGATAGCTTGTGGTCTGCCTTGGCTGGCTGCAATGCTTCTGACAAATGCTGGCTGTGGGGATGCTGCTCTCCTGGCATTAGCAGGATACATCCCTCCTCCCTCCCTGCCCTAAGATATCTGTGTGCGATCACAGTCACTGCAGAAAACTTGCATTATTGCTCTTTTTGGTGTTGTGCTGACCCACGGTTGAGTTGTGAGCATCACCACAATGCTGCCTTGGTAGCAGCCATCTCTGAAACAGGGCAATGCCTGTGCTGTGTCAGAGACGGAGAGAGAAAATTGTTGGCCCAAAAGGGATTTTTCAGGAGTCTCACAAGGTAGATATCCAACTGGGCTGCCAGGGGCAAGCCCAAAGCCTTGAGAAATCAGCTGGAACTTGATCTGTTTGTCCTGGCTGAGCTATTTAACTCGGCTCACAGCAAGCCACGGACTTGTTATGCTTGCAAAGAAAAAGTAACTCCGAGCCTCGACCTGTCTGGTGAGCATCACTGCTAGTTTTAACTGGGAAGGAAAACACTGATCCAGAGGGTGGCAGGGTTTTGTGCTGGAAGTCAAATATTTCTCAATGGCTGTGGTTATGTGGAGTTAAACCATGGTAAGCTGTTGGCAGCTTAGGATGTGACAAAATTGCTAGTGACAGATTGGTACCTCAGCTAAAGGGCCACTCCGCTTTAAGCCTTTAATGCATCAGGGGAGGCCAGATGGTCCCGTGGGGATTTTTTTGGAAGAAGTTTGATCTGGTCCATCCGCTCCAGAGGAGGGTTGTCTTTGAAGTCTTAATTTCTGCAGACAAGTCAAAGAGGATATTGTGGTTATCTTGGCACTTCTGGCAGGCTTGATGGATGTGAGATTTCACGTCTATTTTGTTGAACAACACGATTTTTTTGGGTTTCCCTACTACATGCTGTGGGTTGGATTTTCCAACGTGGCTCGTGCTCTGCACCCATCGAACTGGGGAGCTGAGCCCATGCTGGCATGAGGCTTTCCTCCCTGCACCGGGACCTGGCATACCTTGCAGGGCAGAGTTAGAAATGCCAGATGACTCCAAAAAGCCTGTGTAAATAATACCTTCGTATTCAGCCCCTCCACTCCCTGGCTGCACTCAAAGCCAGGTTTGCTGGCGCCCACAATAAGGGGAAGGGTTTTACTTCAGTTTATTCCCAGCAGCTCTGCAGAGCCAAAAGAGGATAGAGAAAACTCCGAGGTGGATTTGCAGGGCAAACAACCGCCAGATAAGCAAACAGCAGTGTTTTACTTTTGAACTGGTCTCATTCAATCAAGGAACATAGCTGAAGGCATTTCCTTCAAGCAGCAAACATAGCTGCTTGCTGGCATTTCCAGGATTACTTTTTGAGAAGTGGCAATGAAATGCCTGCTGCAGTGTCATGATGTATATTTTAGCCTGCCTGTCCAGAGCTCTTGTTGACAAATGAGTTGGCAACCTGAGAAAGCAGATTTCCCTCTGTCTATCCTCAGCCCCTACGGGTTTCTTTAAGCATCTGCTGCTTTGCCTTCTCTCCGTGCAGCAGAGCTGGCCACAGGCTTTGCAGGCAGCATGGGCTGCACAGCTGAAAGCTTTTAGTGAGAGGGGGATGAAGAGAAATTCAGAGCGCTGCCCTTCAGCACAGCCACAATTTTCAGGGCTGCTAAAAATGGACTTGTGGGCTACAATTACAGGCTGGGTATTGGCTTGCAAATGAACGTAGCAAGCGTCCCCTGCCACTTCCCATCCCCTTGTCCAGCTGGTGAGGACCAGAAGCTCGTCCCCTGAGACAGGAGGTGTCTCACAGTGGGCTCTGGGTGGCAGTGGCTGCTCAGTGTGCTTGGCATCGCAGCCGCTGTGAGGGCTGCCAGTAAGGTAGCCCGGGGGCTCTCCTCCACTACAGCTCTTGGCTCCTTGGCCCACATGGGGCTCAGGCTGCCAGGATGAAATACAGACTGCCCTACCTACCCCTCTATATTTTGGTGAGTTCCCACTAAAGCTGTTGCAGATGGATAGAGGACACCACTTCTGAAATTGCCACCTCTGTTGTGGCAGGTACAGCAACTCCAAAGAAGACATACGAGACAAGGAGGAGATGTCCCATGGGTGTTTCTCTTGAACACACAATTTTCTTACAGAAAATGTTTGGAGGCCCAGAACAGGTTTAACCTTCGACATCAGAGCTTTTGGGCAGAGACTGATTGCCTTTAGCTGCTGCCTGTGGATGCCATGCACGTGACAGAGACTGCATTTTGGTTATAAGGAAGATGGACAAAACCGGGACCTTGCCATTTCAGATTTGGACTTGCTTTGACTTGTTGTGGGCTTTGAATGTCATCTGAGGCTGCAGTGCCAGCCAGGCCTTGGGACTGTAACATAGATGGTGGCTGCTGGTTTTTGTGTGAACTGATATGCAGGGAAATCCTCACAGCCTACCTGGGTGGTACCATAGGCTGAAAACCCTGATTCCCTGGACCACCACTCATGCACAATCTTCTTCTTCAGCATCTTGGGGTGCTTTGGAACCTGGGTGGGCCGTATAATCCACACCATACATTGATCTCTTCTGCCCCCAGTGCCTTGGGGTGTCTGGATGGGTTATGCCAACCCTCTTGATTGCTCTGCAGTTCTCAGCCAGCTTCGTGCCAGCTCTCTGGAGGTGATGGGATTCGAGGTCAGGTGTCCAGAAAGCATTGGCCAAGTGGAGAGAGGGGAGGAGCTGTGGGGCCCTCTCCCCTCCCATCTCACGTTCAGAATGGGGCACATGGGCTGTGCTGGGCTGTCAGCTCTGGAGACCTTCACACTCCTCCCAGGGACTCTACACTGCGAAAATTTCCATCAGTTATTTGTTTAAGACTTTCTTTTTACTCCTTTCAAGATTTATTTCTCCTAACAGAAAAAAATCCTGAGGGTGCTGAATTGAATTAATCTTTTGCACAGAGGTGGGTTTTGGTATTTGGTCCCACAGACCAATCTGATATCCACTGGTGCAAATCCAAAAATAAATTCCACGTCTGTGTTTTGATTATGCAAAATTTTTCTCTAGTGCAAGTAAATGAGCTCAGAGCTTGGCCTTGGTGTTACTGCAGTGAGCCGAGCCTGCACATCAGTGCTGATGGGATCTTTTTCTTGTTTTTCCTTTTAGTCATTGAAAGCAGCCACCAGGAGAGAAGTTCGAGCACAGAGATAAGGACTCCTGGTGCTCCCCTGGACAGCGTGGAGCTGGTGACGATGCTGGCTGGGAGCAGGGAGTGGGCATGGCTGCCTGCCAGGCACGGGGTGGTGCCAGCAGCAAGCAGGGTTACGGGGCACACTGGCCCCCCTGCCAGTGATGGGGATGTCACCCCTCCAGGAGCAGGATTCCCAGAGAACCCATCTGCTGGGACAGTGACCCACCTGCTCACCCACAGCTATCCTCCCGGTGAGTTTTATGGATGTGAGAGTCCCTGTTAGCTGTTCCCAGCCCCTGGACTGAGCATAGCCAGTGGGTTAGGAAGTATTCCTGCCCTACAGCTAGAAATGCGGATTTTTGAGGGAAATTCAATCTCAGGAAAGCTGGGTTTGGTTTTTTAACATTACAACAAAGATGATTCTCAGGAGCTGCCACTGTTTTTCACCACCCAGCAGTACCCAGAGAATCCTGCCCATCCACTGAGCTCAGGGGCTGTGCAAAGAGCAGAGACCCCCGGGCATCCCCACACCACCCAGCAGGAGCTAAACCCCATTGCAAGCCCAGCCTGGGTTAAAAGAGCTCATTTTATGGATACCTGACCAGCTGTGGCGATGCTTTCTAGCTGAGGTCCTTGCATGGAAATCCTTCAAGTGAACACTTACCTTTGGGCTTGTCCATAATCTTCAGTCATAAGTAAACCAGTGTACTCTTTTAAGCATGAACTTAAATCAGGGCCCGTTTCTCACACAGCAGGACAAAGTTTTGCTGATTGCCCTGTCCCCACATCAGTTTTTTTCTTAAAATCCCCAGCCAAAATAAGATTCTTGCATAGAGGTTTTCTTTAACTTTTTAATTCCTTGGACTTTTTTCTGCTCGGGGACTAGAACGTGGAGCTGGCATGCCCAGGCTGCCAGCTGTGGGATGTTCTGGCACCGGCTCCTTGCTGCCTTCTGCATTTTTAATGTCTCTAAAAAAATCCGTTTCTTTTGCCATGAACAAATGAAGACAATGTTTAAAATGCCATTATTTTTTGGCGACAGAAACCCTCTGTTCCCATCAATCCCTCCTGCAGTTAAACTGTGCTCTGTTAAACAGAGGAAACATGAGGGATGCAGCTGTGACCCTTCCTATTGCATGTAGTAGGGCTGGGTACCAGTGCAGGTGATGCTGCTGCCACCCAGCTGAGACAAAGGGACTTTTCCAGGGGAACATGACCCTCTCCCTGTTGCTTTCCAGACCCTGGAAGCCATCACCATGCTGCAGGCAGGCAGGGGAGAGGCAAGAGGGCTCTGGCTTCTCCCAGCACCCCTGGAGCTGCCGGAGGGACGGCACCAGGCTCGGAAGCCGTGAGCACCGATTCGGCTGAGGGGACGCAGGGCGGGGTCTGGGCTGTGTCAGGGTTTAACAACACCATGAGAACAGTGCTGCTACCTTCATCTTCACAATCTCATCACCCAGGTGAGCCATCCCAGTTCAGCCTGGGAACACCGAGAAAGGGTTCCAACACCTGGGAACAAGGTGCTCCCCAGAACGACCAGGCATTGGTTAAGCCTGGTTCTCCTGCACTGTAGAGCTTTGTGGATCCAGCTCTCCATCCTCACCGTGCACTCAGGGCAGTTTTCTGGCTTGCTTCGTGCACGAGGGTGGAGAGAAGAATCCACATGGCTTCTCCTGATAATCAAAATTATGAATTACTTGGTGCAGCTTCCAAACACAAAGTTTCTGTAGGCACAGTGCAGCCAGGGGAGCTGAGGGACAGGGGAAGGGTGACAGTGGGGGATGGTGTGCGGGCAGCTAAACTCAGCCATCTCTGAGTTCTCATCTGCTTTCCCCCATTGCCTTGCAGGCACTGATGGCCTGTCTCAACCAGCGAGCAGCTGGGGGGGCACGGAGCTGGGCAGCAGCCCTGCCACGGGCACTGCAGCCGCTTCACCCAGCCCCTCAGGAAGCAGCCCCACCACTGCTCTCCCTGGCTCCCTGGGACAGCCCCAAGCCTCCTCTCGAGCTTCAAGTACCCAGACTGGTGCAGAGCACACTGTGCTACACCCCAGGGGTGTCACGGTGAGCTCCACCAGCCCTTTGCTGACAGCGTCACCTCCCACAGACAGCGCTTTCAGAGGTGAGCTTTGATGGCCTTTGTTTCATAGCTTTAAAAAGCCACTTTATAGTTTTTGCTTTCTTGAAACAGAGGAGATGCTCTGTTTTGCATGCTCTCTGTTTTTTATTATTTGGATGGTTAGCTGAAATTCCCTGCTGAAAGCAGGAAAAAGCAATGGAAAAAATAATTTGATCCAGCCCCCCCCAGCATTTTCCACTTCAAAAAAAATAAAGTTCTTTGGATGTTATCACAGTGTTTTCTGCAGGGTGGATGTCTGCAGCTGTGAAATATCTTCACGGGGCCAATGCCAACTGCAGAGCAAGGGCAACTCTGAGCCCCATCTGACCTGTGCCCAAGTGGGGTGGGAGGTTGGGAACCCACACTGGGGGGGTTTGCCCTCAGCTAGACAGGGTGAGATGCCTGTGCTTAGCAACTTGCTCAGGACAGCAAACCCGAGATCCCTGGCCTCCATGGCTTCCCCTTGCTTGCTCTGCAGCAGGCAGTTTCTGGAGTTCTCAAAAATGGAGACTTTGCCCAGCTCCCCATGAACTTACTGAAAACTTCAGTGTTGCTGAGTCTTTATTCTGTGTCCAGGGCTTTCCAGAAGCAAATGCATCTCCAGGGTTCTCACACTGACACATCCCTTCCCTCTGCCACAGCTGTTGGGAGCAGCGCCGGGACTGCAGGAAACCTGAGATCCAGTATCCGAAGGACAGTGCCCCACTAAGCCCTGGGCTGTGTAGTGAGCTGCAGGCTCATGTGGGAATGTGGCTGTGCTGAGGTTCCCTCCCTTTGCTGTTTGATGTGGTGCTCAGGCCACAAAAAAAAAGAAAAAAAGAAAAAAGAAAAAAAGAAAAAAAGAAAAAAAAAAAAGAGCCTGAGCCTATTTCCAGCAATATTAGAGCAAAGGTGGGATTGAAAGGCAAGTCCCCACAGTCCTTGTTCTGTGGGGTTTCCTGCTGTCTGGGCCACCCCACTCTCACAAAGCCTGGCAGCAAGCCCTGGGTTTTGTGCGAGGTCTTCCTGCGGTGAGGGGACTCATGCCTTTCCAAAAGAGCACTTTGTCCAGATTGAAAACTTCCTATGCTTAATATCTGTATGTGTGCTGTAAGCATCTGGGAAGAAAATGGATCCATCTGTTTATAATTTCATGTGTATAAATCCATTTTTTTTATTGTACCGTAGCTGTTGGAAGCAGCTACCAGCCATCCAACAACTCAGCCACGGAGAGGAGAGGTTTGGATTTCCCCACCACCAGCACCTCCGTTTCCACAACAGGCACCAAGGGTGGAGGGAGGACATTAAGGTCTCTGCCAGCTAGCACCAGTCTGGTCACCATGGCAGAGATTTCCACCTCTGGGACTGAAATCACCAGCTCTTCAGCCCGGAGCCGGACCCCTGGGATGTCTGTGGGTGTCCAGGGTGGTGGAGGCAGAGGTGTCACAGACCCATTGCTCACAGGCTCGCCGTCTGCTTCAGAAAGTGCTTCCGCAAGTGAGTTTTGATAGATAGATGTATACCTCAGAACTCTAAAGACTCTTTATTAACAAAATACATCCTTTTTATTTTAAAGAAAGGAGGAATAATATTGTGTTTGGCACATTCTGTACATTTAAAAACATTTCACAGAAATGAAAGTATGGATAAATATTATTCTTGTTGGAAGGGGAGGATAGATTTTCCTTGAAAACTTCCAGTTGAATTTTTCAAGCAATAACTTCAGCAGTTCCTACTTAGAGACCACTTTTCCCCCCTGTCTTAATGATTTCCCAGTATTAAATATTTCTGTATTGAATATTCACACATAGATTGTCTACATCTACTGACAGTGGGATGAAACCTACCCAACAGTTTTTAGTTATGTTTATGCAGTTTTGTCTTTCTTTTCTGCTTTTTCAGCTTTAAGCAGCAATTATGAGCCCCCCAAGAGCATCCCAGGTGCAGAAGAGCAGATGCTGCGCTCGGACACCCAGAGTGCTGACATGTCCAGCGTGGTAGTGGGGACACCGATGTCCCCAGAGAATGGCCACACAGCTGGGGTGACAAGGCACTCTGCCACCAGCACCACCCCCACAAGCTCTTTGGGCAGGACCTCCTCTTCCTTGACGACTGGGACACATCATCCCAACAGCTCACGGGAAGCCACTGATCTTCCAGGCCCTCCTGGGGGTCCTTTGCTCACAAGCTCCCTCTCTGCCTCCGAAGATCCTTTCCGAGGTAAATTTGTTAGTCTGAAAGCTGTCTGCCTTGGGGCTGGATGAGATTGCACATCTCTGCGCTGCTTTTCTTCAGATATTGCCATCAGTTGTTTATTGGATACATGGATGCTTTTATTACTGGCTGCACTGGTCTGGCAGTGGGGTGGGTGGGAAGGGGGAGAGTGGAGCTCAGCTTTTGGGTGAAAAAGTGAAAAACATCGATGTTCTCATTGCTAATGAAGCTCCTGTCCTGGGAAAAGCACTGGTTAGAAATATGTGCACACACTTTCCCTGCTTGCTGGGGTTTTGCAGCTGTCACGTGGTGCTACATCTGCCATGCAGGCTGGTCTGTAGGACGTGGGTTTGAGATTTTCACAACTTTTTGTAAGGCACATGTGCCTGTACTTAGGAGATTCACCTCTTCCCAGAGAAACACCTTCAGTTTCTCAGTGGGCAGTGTGGAAATGGGTGCTGAGCAAACAGTCGAATGTATAGCTCTGTATGCATACATCAAACCTGGTGTTGTTGGATCTTAGGTGTCAGAAGCAGCCACCCACCAGTGACAGAGAAAGCCTCCCTCACTTCCTCTGCCACCAACGCTCCCATTTCAGCCACGTCCAGCAGCAGCAGCAGCGGGAGGTCCCCCAGGTCTGCCTCGGGCAGCAGCCGCTGGGCAGCAGCAGAGGGCTCCACGTCCAGCAGTGGCATGTACAGGACCTTGGGCGCAGCCCCATCCTTGTCCACATCTTCTGTGAGAGAGACCTACAGAGCTCAGGGGTCCACAGGAATGACAGATTTCACCGAGGTGGCAGACTCCTCCCTAACACACTCTCACTCTCCTTCAGAAGGTCCTTCCCCAGGTGAGCTAATGCTAGAACTGAAATACCATTTTTCTTATAAGCCAAAGGAGGACTGTTCCTGCAGCTTGCACTTGCCTGACTCTTTCCTGCTATGCAGAATATACTGTTTGGAAGAATGCAGTGTGATTTTGTGTCTGAAATTATTCAGCTCTTGCTTGACCAAAAAAATGTGCTACGGGTTTTTTTTACAAAAAGGGCACATGTGGAAAGTTTCATTATGCCAAGAAAAATAATTAACTTTCAATTCAGAGTCCTTTTTTTTACTATCGCCAGTTGCTATCTCCGTGTTACAGACAAGAGACCTAAGCAAGTGAGGATAAGATCATGTCCCTGCAGTCCTGGGGATCAGACTTCAGTTCCTACCTTCTGTCCTACTTCTTGGACGATGCTGCTTCCCAGAAATTGAACCAGCTCAACAAATTTAAGGCAACTTTGAATGTGATCTCTGAGGTCCTTCATGCTGCTGTTTGGTCCTAGTCCCTACTGTGGTGCTGAAGGGGTCTGATCCCCCTGATCCTGTTTCTTCAGACTTCTCTTAGACCTTCACACTGCTCAGGGTAGTCCCTTGTCTGAACTGATTTCCAGGCTTTTCTGGGTTGTCACGATACTTGTTCTAGCAGCATGGAGTGCACTCAGGCACATAATGGTGAAATCAAGTCCACAGCATTAGTATTTCAACAGTTCTAATATAATAGCACTTTTCTCAGCATCACACTCTGTTTTTTAGAAGACAGATTTTTGTACAAAGGATTTACATCTTTGGAAATTGACATCTGCTCGTATTTTCAACTTGTGTTTGTACTTGCTGCCTCTGTGTGCTACTGGAGGAAAGCTTATTTTTATTTATAGTTTCATATGTGTAAAAACGTAACTTGTTTCTTTATCACATTTTAGCTACTGGAAGCAGCCATGTGTCATTCAGCATCCTGTCAACAGAGCGAAGAACCGATTTCCCCACCACCAGCACCTCCGTTTCCACAACAGGCACCAAGGGTGGAGGGAGGACATTAAGGTCTCTGCCAGCCAGCACCACACTGGCCCAAACAACAGAGATTGCCACCACTGGTACCGAAAACATCAGCTCTCCAGGCCATTCCCAGTCTTCTCTGGGAACACAGGGTGGTGGTGGCAGAGGTGCCACCGTGCCGTCCGTGAACCCATTGCTCACAGGCTCACCACCTGCATCAGAAAGCACTTTGCCAGGTGAGCTCTGACCACACCTCAGACACCCACCTGCCTGGAGAGTGAGGGCATGCTGGAAGGTGCTTGACAATGCAATTGAACATTGTGGACGAAAATTTCAACTTCCAGAGAAAAACGCATCATCTGTTTCTTACATTTAGCCACCAGGGAAAGCCAGCCTTACTGCCAGAGCAGTCTGGCCTCGAGATTTGCTGTGTTTTCAGAGACAGCACAATTCCAAGACTGCCCCGCTGGCTGTGTTAATACAAGCGGGAGCAGCAACAGCCATTCCTGACTCCCACCCTGGGGTGCAAAGGCAGTATTTACTGATCCCATACAAACCTGCCATGCTTTCTTTAGAGTACCAGGGATTTGGGTGCTGTGTAATCTCCCCCTCACTCACTGCGGGTACAGAGGTGATAGTGTGGGTGCCTGGTGCCCAGGTCAGGCCCTCAGCACTGGGAGCAGAGCAGAAGGGAAGCAAACCCAAAAGTGCTCCCATGTCTTGTTTCCAGTGCCCTCTCCAGGGTGCCTTGCTGTGAGCAGCCCCTCCTAGCGCAGGAAAGGGCTGTGCCTTCACAGTTAGCATTTTCCACAGGTTTGGATTTTCTGCCTCGTTCTCTGTGCCCTCAGCCTGAGGGTGGTGGTGGAAGAGAGAACACCTGCCTGTTTATAGCTTAGGGTGCATAAACCATTTTGCTTTGCCCTTTCTCAGCAGAAAAGACCTCAGCAAGGGGAGGACGCCTGCCTCTCACCAGTGTGGTGCCGGCTACTGCCAGTGAGGAGAGCAGCACAGTGCCCTTGTTGGACACCCACGGAGATTCCAGTGCCACAGGGAGCTCCACTCCCACTCCGCCCCACACCAGCACCTTGGACATGGTCCTGTTGTCCTCATCGGCAGCAGAGCCCGGGAAGCAGAGTAATGTTTCACAGAGCGGTGCTGGACTCAGCGAGCTTCCAACAAAGCTGCTGCCTGCATTTTCTCCCAGCGTTTCAGTGCCTTCACCTTCAGCCACACTCTTCGTCCATAAGGAGAGGACATCTCAAGCCCCAGGTAGCCGCAGCGTGTGGAGCACAGAAGCAGAAAGCCTCACATCTCATCCTGACACAGCTGGGGACACCCACACTGGCCCCATCCCATCCTCCACGGCATGGCCTGGAGTGAGACACATGTCCCCAGATCCCAAGGTCACCCTTTCATCCAGGGTCTTCACCTACTTCTCAGCTGCTGGTGAACCTTCCAGTGAGTTTTTCTGAACTCTGTGGTAGCATTTGACTGCCTCTCCCTTCCCCTCCTCTGTGGGATTGGTATGACACAGCTGTTGCAGGTATTGCGGGCAGCATTTATAAGTGGTCATGGTTCTGCCCAGTGGTGTTGTATATCTGCAGCTGCTGATGCTTAACAGGAAGGGTCTCATTCTTGAGAGATGTAGCTTGTTGCTGTAGGACACATCTACTGCCTGTCTGGGTTGGGGTGATAATTATAAATAACATAAACCTACCATTATGACTCTAATGGTGCTGATTCCTCTGTATTTGGACAGTCCTGTCTGCTCTGAGATTACAAAATCAGATGCCTGCTTTTCGATCCTTTTCCAGCCATTGGCAGCAGCCAACGCTCCCTAAGCAGCTCGAGTGCTGAGGAGGGGATGTCCAGCCCCATCACCGATCCTGTGTACAGTTCATCCACATCTGCGGGTGGTGAGGAGAGGATGCTGCACTCGGTGACAGATGGCACATTGGCCGCTGGCACGGAGAGCTCTTCTTCCCATGCCGAAGCTTCCAGCACTCCAGGGCCAGCTGAGCCCGCACTGGTGGAGCAGGGCAGGACAGCCAACGCCTCCACCAGCAGCAGGGGTTTCACGGGCTTTGCAACAGAGACGGTCTTCGTACGTTCTGCCAAGACACCCACTTACTCTTCTTTCCAAAACCATCTCACAAGTAAGTTGATGTCTCCTGGTGTGCATTTGTGGGGAATTCATACTGTCCTGGTTTTTAGTATGTTTTTCATAAAGTTCTCATTCATTACTACATGCAGTACCACCCGTGGGTTCACTCAGGGGGATGTTTCCATTAAAAGACTTGAAGCCAGACCCCACACAAATGGGGAACTGTTCCATAAGTGGAGCCATAAGCCCTCTTGTTTTGAGGGCTGCGTGACTTTTTTTTTTTTGCATCCTAACTGGTCTCTTTTGGGTGATGCTTTCAGAAGTGTTTAGTGATGACCTAAGTCAGTTGTAGAATTGAAACAAATTTTCAATACTTTATTTTATTTTTTTAAAGTTGGCTGAACTTAGCTGTACATCCTGAAATTGGCATTATAAGATTGATTGCACCTTCTATGCTATATAATCTGAATTTTTTGCAGACTGATGTGCTATTCATTTAGGATTTCCTGGCTGCAAAGTTTTGAATCACTGGGTTCATGATAAGCTGCAAATTAACATAATGTAATAATTTCATCCTGCAGAGGCATGAAGTTTACTGTATCTAAAAACAAATTGACTGAACAAGATGGATATTCTGTAGATGGGAATGGAGGATAAGAGGGAGAGGATATGAGTTTTGTAAATTAAGAGTGATAAAGAGAACAGTCAGGTTTTCCTGCTTAGCTTGCCACAAATATCATGGAATATTAAGAGCTTGATGGCTTTAGGAAAGCAATATGTGAAGAACAGTGATTTGGAAACCTACACATTTCATGGGAGTCTTGTGTCTGTCAGGGTTCACCATTTTAGAATCAATTAAGGAGTGCATAAGACTCCTAATCCCAGACTATGCTTGAATGGTGCTTGAAATTTTTAGAAAGGCATGGACAGGTTCACAGAAAAGAGCATCTTATTTAGCAAGTGGTTTTAATATGACATCAAAATACTTCCATATTACTCTGTCTTTCTAATATTTTTTGTCCTTTCACTCCAGACTCTTCAGGTAGCCATCAGCCAGTCAGTAGCATTGATGCTGAGAAAAGGACCTCGGTTTCTCACACAGATGGCACATACATTTCAACTACATATACCAGAGGAGGAGAAAGGACCCTCCTGTCCATCTCCAACAGCAGCACCTCTGCTGACTCCTCAGAAAGTTCCACCTTTTTTTCTGAAATTTCCAGCCCTTTTGATGCATCAAAATCATCTGTGGCTCATGACAGGCAGACCAATGCGTCAAACAGTAGCAGTTTAGTTGAACCATCTACGGAGCCATTGCTGGTGCACCCTTCCAAGGTGTCAACTTCTGCTTCTACAGGCAGCATAGAAAATACAACTCTCTTCAACACTGACTCTGAGTTGTTGACCACTGACAGATCATCTCTATCTTCATCAGCATTTCCAGCCTCTTCCTCACTGTCATCACTACAGCACTCACTGTCATCAACACCACCACCAACTCATCTGTTTACACTGTCAGAATCACCTGAGCCACACTCGCCCTCTGTGATGGCATCTTCACCCCCTCTGCAGGCTTTGTCGTCCTCCTCGCCCACTTCCTCCTTGCCCTCCCCATCTTACTCATCAGCATCTTTATCACCTGTGTTTTCATCACCCTCGTCCATCTCGCAGTCCAGCGACAGTGATCAAGCAAGCACCGCTGTGGTTACGAGTGTGGTCAGGCGGGTGCCCTCCACAGCTGCCACGGCCAAAAGCTCACCCAGGGAGACCAACAAGCCTGATGTCACACACCAGCCCCAAAACAGCACCACCTTCACCCCCAGCAGGTCACCTCTCCCTACGGCACCCATGGAGCTGCTTGGTGGACGCATCGTGTCCGTGTCCGCTCCCGTGACAGTGACAGAGGCTGCCTCACCTAGAGATGCCACCACCCAAGGGGACAGCTTTGGGAAGGTGACACCGCTGCTCACCACGGCCAGTGTTGCTCCACGGGCTGGTCCAACAGATGCACCCCTTAGTCCCTCACCAAGTGCAACAAATCATAGCAGCATTGTCCCCGCAGTGGCAGTGACCACGGTGAAACCTCCTGTGCTGACAACGCTGGCCAGTCGCCGGCCCACCCCAGCTGACACCAGCACTGTGAAAGACCACAGGGCTCAGACACCCACTGCCACTGAGCACGGGTATAGCACTGCTAAAAGCACGGAAACCATGGATCCCACCACTACAAAGCCTGCTAAAGTCACTGAGGAAAACATCCCTGTTACAAGTCCTTCTGAAGCCCCTCCAACCACCAAGACCACTGTGAGCATTGCAACTACGTTGGCTGCTACCAAACCAACCACTGTTCCTCCGCCGAGCAGCACGGTCGGGCTGAGGACGTCACCTCCAGCAATGGGTAATGTGTACAATGGCTCTCACCAGTGGTGGGGCCAGGAACGAGCAAACCAGGAATGCCTGGGTCCCACTTTTAAGAGTTTTCAAAGAGCTGTGTGTGCATGTATGTATGACAAGTCTGTTGTCAAGCTGAGTGTGAGGGCAACAACTCTGTCTCCATGCTGGTTTTTTTAAGCTAAGGGTTTAGCAATCATGTTGAATGGCTGAAATAAGGGTGAGCACTTTGCTGAACATTTATGATACAAAGGTTTAGCTGAAATTTTGACAGTTTCAAGAAAATAAAGCTGATTGGCCTTCCAGATAAGCACAGGATGCACTTTGTATTTGTTGATAGGTTAACCATAACAATTGATAATGATTGATATCTGTCTTATTAATGAGAAAGTACAGTTGGCCAGCAGTTGGTATTTGTGTTGAAACTGCTTCTCATATTACAAACTATGGTTGTTTTCTCCCCACCTCACTAAATATTCATCTTCTGCTTAGGGGCCTGATGCTTCTCCTGGTAGGCTATGTACCACAGTCTTGCTGAGTGTGTTGTTACAGTAATTTATTACCGCTGCCAGTCTCCTTATCTTCTCAAGTAAATACATTTAATGAAGTCTTATATGAAAGGATATTGACTTTGTGTTTGAAGTTCAGGGCCTGGCCATAATGCCGCTGAAGGATACTGTGTGTGCTAAAGGCATTAATCTCAGTGAGATACTGGCAATAATACATGTTCCGTCCAATAATTAAGTATTTAAAGGCTACTTCGCAGGCTGGATTGGTTTTAATTATAGCTATAGCTTCCTGCAAAAAAAAAATTACTTTACTGGAATGAATTTTTTTTTTAATTGAAAAATTAAGATAATGCATCCTTTTTAGCAACTGATTCACACTTTTGCCAAATTACTCTTTCCTTGGAAAACCGAGATTTGCCATTTACCAGAATACAAAAGATCCTTCTGCTGTCTTGGACATGGTACTTTGTACATGGGCAGTCACTGCCCTGAGAGAAGCTGCCCTGGTCTCCGCTGTACAAAGCACAAACTGAAGGATGGCAAAATGAAAGCCATGGTTTTAAATCACACCACTCATTTCTAGATTAGAGTCACCAAATCTCCTTCTCGCTGATGCTGAGGTAGCTGTGCCAGGCTAGTCAGGCATGGGATTGCATCAAGTGGTGTGTCCCAGTGCAGAGGCTGGCTCGGGGCTGTCAGGTCTGTGTGGTGCCGTGGGGTATCGCGGTGCCACCAGAAATGCACGCACAGGTTTGGCTCTTGTGCTTCGTGCTTTAACCACAGAGCCTGTCCTTCCTGCCTCTGCTGCAGCACTCAGCAGTAGCCACGAGACGGGCACAAGTGGTGTGTAAGATGTCTTCCTGGTCTTGTAAAGCCTTGTCACTGACAAGTCCCCAACCCTGCCTATGGTCTGCCCCTGTGGGCGTGTGATGTGTGCTTGTGCTCATGTGAGTCATAGATGCAGCAAGAGGAGCTTTTTAGACCAGGACATCTTTTTTTTCTTTGAAGAGGGAATATTGGATATATTCTTCAGAATTTTCAGTTTGAGCTGTGTAGTCTATGAAGCATCTGAAATTACAGTCATTAATCCTCAGAGTCACCGTATATCACAGTGGTGTCTGCTCCCTAAGCTCTTGCTCACGCAGCAGGAAGGGCACTGTGAGTGGTGGCACAGGCAGGTATCACTGCTGTGACCATCCCCAGACTGGCATGGAGGAACTCTGAAAAAGGAGTTGATTGCAGCCGGGGCTGCCTCCACCATTGCTGGGTAATCCACAGACTGGATCAGTGCTCAAGCACTACCTTTGGAGCACAGAAACAGGGCTTGGATGAAAAGGGCAGGACTTTGGTGAAGCAGCCCATGCTCACGTCTAACTTGGGCTGTTGAGGTTCCTTCTTTGGTCTTTTCATCCATAAACTGTTGGGTTGTTTGTCTTTGGAAAGAGCCCTGAGACCTTCTGATGAGCAGTGCTGTAGCTAGGTTGGATGTTTGTATTAACATGGATCCATGCTAGACCCCAAGGGCTTTTGAATGAATATTCAAGTGGTTTATGTTTATTCTTTCAGCTCCACAGAATAATTAGGAACAGGATAAATAGTAAGTGTAAATGATGCAATGAAGCATCTGATAATGCTCAAGGAGTCACAGACACCGAGCCAAGTTGATCTCTTTTAGCCCAACAGTTGATGATTTTTATGGTTCTGTAACTATAACCTGTTTTGGGGTTTTTTTTGCTTTTATAGAGGTGGATAAATGTCTTTCCAACCCTTGTCCTGCGCTGGCCACCTGCAACAACACCCATGGCTCCTATATCTGTCAGTGTCCTCTTGGATATGAGCTGGAAAAAGGAAAGTGCAATTTAGGTAAGAAAACAAAAGTGAAAAACCAGGGATGGAAATAATTATCTTTAATCTTCTAAAATAAATTGACTTAGGCTCAAACTAGTTCAGGAGCCTAATGTTCCTCCCAACCACCACTTTTATCAGAGCCTTTTAGTGTTTATACAAGTGTGGTGTCTAATGCCTGTCGTGTTGGGCTGCCTGGGGAGCAGGCAGAGAGATCTGAGTGCTTCTTAAAAAGGCAGCGGTGGAGCGGTGGGCTCAGGCTTGTTAGTAAGGACAGATGTGCCCCTTCTGTTCCTGATGTGTTTTACAACTCCCAAACAGCATTTAGCAGCTTATCAGCCCTGCAAACTCCGGTGAAGGCACTTGGTTGGGAGAAGTGAGTGGGGCTATTGTGTAACCTGGCTTCAGTGGGATCAGCCATGTGTGGAAGGTTAAGCAGCCATGAAAGTCTTTGTGAGATCAAGGTCTTGTTTCATACCTTTAGCATTTTTTGAGTAGCACAGTTATTAGCTGGAGCTCAGCTTCTGACCCCTTCCTTTCTGGTAGAGGACTCTCAGTCTCAAGGATTTACAATATTCCATTGTAAAGGGAATTTGTTTTCATAGATTTTCTTCTGACCCTTAATCAACGAGGATTAGAGGCATGGAAATTTTGCTAAGGAAACATGGGTGAGGTGTCCCTGAAGAGTGTTTTGAAACATCTCTTCAAGCTGGAATGTGTCAGCTTCTAATTTAGAGACTTGTTTTTATTATGCCTTGAACTGGGATATGGGCAGATTATATAAATACTGTGAAGGTGATTCTCATCATAATTTTTGTCCAGAGTTGTTACGTTAGAGATATCTGAGTTACAATTTGTGGTGAAGATAGGCTCAGTGGATGGGAAAAAAAATGGGAAAGAATTGGAGACTTTATAACATTATCTGCAACCGTATTTGTTTTTCTGGTGTTTTAAAGCTGGAGCTCTGAGTTCTCATTTCCACTGAGTATCTCATGACACTTAATACAAGATTTAGGAGTATTATCTCTGCAAGTCTGGACAACTCAGATTATTGCATTCTGCTGCTGTGAATCAAATATGAATCTAAGCACAGAAAAATGCATCTTTTGGACCTCTTTTCAAATGTCATTGCTCATTCTCTCCAGCAGTTTAAAAAATGAAAATGTCCTTTCTACAGTGCTTTATTTTGACTTGCTGATTTGATTTCCTTCCATTGTAGGGAAGAGTAAGAGATTTGACATGTTTACCCCAAATTATCATAAATAGCTTTGGTACCTGACAGTGTCTTATTACTACATTTACCCGTCTCTCTCTGTGTTCAGGGATCTATTTAAGTTAGTCTGTGTTTCTATGTGAAATGTATGAACACTGAAGTGAAATGCTCTCTGTTCAGCAGCACTGAGCTCTGGAATTTGACTGGGACTGTGGGAACATTGCAGCAACCCTTGGGAAAAAACCCAGACCTGTGACTTTGCTTTGTTGGGGCAGTGACTCTCAGACTTGAGTTTTCTGTATGCCTTGTAAAGGGATATTTCATGCAAACAACCTCTCATGTAAGGCAGATGAAAGCACATCTACATGTGGCACAGAACTGTGTTCCAACTAACTTGTCTTATTCTCCTTTTTAGTGAGAATATTTATTGGTCAGGTTCCACTGAAACTTAATATCACCCATGGGAAGTATGCAGAGCTCTACCATGTTGAGAGGGAGATCTTGGAGATGGTGAGTGTCCTTGCTGGGACTTTGGCAATGCTGATGGGCCAAGTCCCCTTCACTCCTCTTAACGATTGTCACATTTCCCAGCTGCTCAGTTGTAGCCATGTGGCTCTTGGTCAGTTGAGAGCCAGTGCTGGACGGGATGTTGGCTTCCCCCTAGGCTGTGCCGTCAGTTGCTCCAAAAAGACCCATGGGATGAGGATAGGTACATCTCTGTGCAGTTTTTATCCAGGTCACTGCATGCACAAGTTCGTCCTGTTAGTGTTCCTGGGCTGGCTGCACTTTATTCCAGTGCACTTTATTCCTCTTTGGAGCAGGTGATTTGGAGATGCCGCCGAAGGAGGGGGGTGCTGGGTGGAGTCACTGTGATGCTGCCTGCACAGCTTGTGCTGGGGAGTAAATACAAATACAAACTGCACAGATCCAGGGTCAGGGAGGCTCCTTGGAAGATCTGCAGTCTCCAAGGGGGCTGCTTTGAGGTTGGCCTTGCACGGGGCTCTCTCCCCGCTGACATCTGGCTCGTCCCTGACCTTTGTGGTCATTATTCAGCGGGGCCACAGGCAGATGCTCATGTCAGAATCCCCAGGTCTTTGTTCTTGTCCAAGGCTGTGCAGTGGTGACTTTGTCCATCCCTTACTGGCAACAGGGCAGTGCATCTCTCTTGTTGAGCAGATGAACCTCTGGGATGCTCAGAGCACCCTTGGTCTCAGCAGGCATCTCTGGGAAACACAGGGGATGGTGTCAGTGACCCAGGAGGACTGTCCCACGCTACATCCCTACATCCCGTGGGGCTGCCTCCCTCCATCATCCCCTGGGGCACTAACAGCTGTTCTCTCCTTCCTTGCAGCTCAATGCATCGCTGTCAGGCTTGCCAGGATACCACCATTCCACAGTTAAGGCAAGCAGGTAAGGCTAAGGCTACCAGGGGAAGAATGAGAAACTTGAGCATTTGGGATCTTCAACTTGAGATCCACACTCTGCATTTTGAGTCAGTGCTGGGCTTGATACAGTCCGGCCTGGCAGTGGTACAGGGCATGAGGAATGCCTGACCAGCTTGCCTGGCTCACCTGGTACTCTCCTCCTGATCTGAGCAGCTTGGAGATGGGCTGCCCAGGAGGGATTTATGGCTGGTTCCAAAGCGAGCTACCAGCATCCCTTCCAGCCTCATATTCTCCTCTCTGTGTGCTGGTTAGTCCTGGTTTTAAGGTCTTTTACAGTGCAGGGCTCTTTCAGTGTGCCTGTAATGCTGTGTCTGTGATAAGCATCACTCATGTTAATAACAGTCCTATGTATAAGGTGCTAATGATGACATTAGACTGACCCGTGATACTCAGGGCTGTTTTGTTTTGTTTTTTGTTAGGGAGGCAAATTTTGTGCATGTTTCAGTGCAATCCACGTTCTCTTTAGCATCCAATGTGACTTTCTACGATGTTATCAGCAGTGTGAAAAGCTACATTCGAGCTTGCAAATCCCCCACTGAAGCCTGCCAGTTCATCTCCAGCCTGAAATCACTCCACAGAGGTAAATAGCATCTGGAGGGACTGTGGCAGGAGGGGGAAAGGGATGTTTTATTTGGCTCCTTTTATAACAGGGGGAGGACATTTTGCCATTTGAAAAAAATCCCTCTGAATCTTTTTATCTTACTTAAATGGGAGTCATCTTAAGAACCTCACAGTACAAAAGGGATGCAGATACCGAGCCTTATCTTTGCCACATGTGTGAGAAATCTGCCTCTCTGTGAAAATATTGCGCAGCACAGGATTAGAGGCATTGTAGGGCAGCCTTTCATCTCTGGGATGTGACACCAGGCCCAGCCAGATCAAAAAACCATAAGTCTTAATTCCACACACACGGCCGGGAGCCAGGGAAATGGTGTGAAAGCCAAGAGACAAAACCCCGCCAGTGAACTCGATTAGAGCTGCTGGAGGCTGCGCGGTGAGCTCTGCTCTCCTGCCTGACAATTTCAGTGTTGCAGGTTGTAAAACGGTTCACAATTAAGACCTTTCAATTTCTGTACTGAATCCTCTGTCTGCTAGAGGGAAATGTGGATACAGCACAGAAAGATGTGGAGAGGGACACCAGTGTTGTGCATGACCTTCTCCAGATGGACCTCAGTGCTGTGCCCTGGCATCTCCCAGTTCTCACTTCCGGAGGGAGCGACAGAGGAGATTTAGCTGTGAGAGGTACCTCACGATCCATGAAAGAGTTTCCTGCAAGGAAACTGCTGCACGTGGAGTCATGTGACTTTTGGGTTCAAGGCTTTAAGGTTTGGCCTCGAGGAGGATGAAAGGTGGCGACGCTTAGCCTGGGTTTAGTGGGAAGCCCCTGGTGTCGTTTTGGCAGAGTAAACATGCAGATGAGAAGATGAGAAGTTTAGCGTGTGCTTTTATTGCAGTGTGCTGTATTTTAAAGCCACACTCTGCCCATGGATTGCATTAAATTATTTGGGTAAACCTGCTTAGATTATACCTACCTATTACCTCTGATACAAGGCTTCTGTAAAGTGAACTTCTAACTTGAAATAAGCGGAATAAGAAACAAATTATATTCTTGTGTAAGTACCTAAAAAAAAAAGACGTCAGATTAAAAAAAAAATTTGATCTAGCAAGGAGAGGTTTATAAAAGGAGGGTGCCAAATGCGTGACATATTTTCCATAAAATCCTATTTCTCACAAATATTTATTCATTCCATTTAGTCTGACCTCCCAGTAAAAAATGTAAATTTGATGTCACAATTTCCATCATTTATCCACAGTTTTGCTGAATGCTCATTGTAACAAGTCTGACTTGCTAAATTAAAACACTGCTTCAAAGTAATGTAAATGAAAGTACAAATTTTTTGTTTGAAAAATGAAAAAACCCAGTGCTTAATACTGAAATGGAAAAGAATTGGTTTGGTCTGAGCAAAATGTTTTGCTTGATATAAACTTAAAAACTGATTTGTTGAACTGTGTCAGGGGATGAATGCGTTTGAGCTTGAGCCAAACCAGATTTCTCTTTTTCGTTTCCCCTTCTGCTTCCGAACTGAAACATTTATTATTCACCTGCTCTATTTGCCTGTACAGCTGGTGGTAGGTACACAAGAAATGGTGACATAGGGTAACGTCGACTCTCTCCCAGTGGAACAAATATTACTAAAAAGAAAAAAAAGAAGAGATCAAAGCAGCGCCTCAGCTGAATGGGGTGCCCAGGGAAGGCAAATGTGCATAAGGGTGGGTTCAGAGAGAACCATGCTGATGTTGGCCACCTCTTTCCAATCCAACAGTTGGCAGCTTGTGCAGACAGAAAGACCCTGAATGTGACAAGGAAACTTCAGAATGCACCGACTTTGATGGAGTCGCGCTCTGCCAGTGCAAAAGCGGGTACTTCAAATACAACAAGATGGACCACTCCTGCAGAGGTATCGCTCTTTATGTGGTGTATTTTGCCTGAATTTTCCTTAAAGTTTTTGTTCCAGGGGAAGTGAGTGTGTGCATGTAGTTGTGTGCATGCAAAACCCTCAATATTATGAATAAATATTAGCAGCTCAAGTTTCTCTTATTTAGTTAGGGGGCTTTTCAGCAGCTGCTGAGGATACAGTCTCTCTCTAGGAATAATATTATGTCTTTCTGGAGCGTGCTGTGAGTAACAGTGATTGAAGAGAGGGAGAAGAGGGCTTGGCTGCTTTGGGCTCCAATTCAGTGGCACAGAGCAGAAATGACGTGTGTCTCTGCCTGTTTTGATTTTGTCTGAACTCTCAGTGAACTTAGGGGAAGTGCTTTAAAATCACAAGCTTATATTAATACATCATCAGTATTTTAAAAATTTGTGTCTGAAAATGATTATGAATTTATTTTTCAGCTGGGTTCCAAATAGAAATTTTAAGCTTAAAGATTGCATTATTTTTTTAGCTACTCCTGAGATCAACAAATCTGGTTTTGCTGCATTTTAAACAAAGTGTTTGCATGCCAGTGTTCAAATTACTTCTGTAGGATCAGGGTGTCCATTCCCTAGTTTGTGGTTGCTGTAGGGCTTCTTAAGAAGTGCAGTTTTCTGATGATATATCAGTAACAATTGCAGTGGTGGTTATATATTGCTTCTGGCACTGCCTGCTGGGTTGCTCTTGAAATAGGAGGAGATGTTTTGTCGGTTCCAAATCTGAGAGTGAGAAAAATGTGCCTGGAAATAACTCATGTGCTACAGACTCTGGGAGGGACAGCTCAGAGATGGGCATCTATGCATGCCAGGTCATGGTCCTGCCTCTCCTTCACTCTGTGGCTCCTTTGTGACAAAACCTTGCCCTTTGTGTTTTCCTTCCTTCCCCTCATCTTGTATGTTGGAGGAAGGATTTCTTTTGGACAATATTGAGCACCTCCACCAGTCCTGGAGAGTCAGAGGGGCTTATGTAGTGAGTGAGGAGCTGAGCTGAAACTTGGGAGGTTTTTACCCAATTCTTGTTCCATCATGGACAAGTGGGAACCCAGGGAAAGTTACTCCATTTGTCTTGTTCGTGTCTCTTGCCAAGCAGTGAAGAGAAATACCTGAAAGGCTGTGAGGTACTTGGATGTGATGGCTGCAGAGGGCTAAGAGATGTAAGATCCTGTACATGTGATTACTCCATACTTGTGAAACTTGTTTGCTGTGGAAAATATAAAAACCTTGTCTGTAAACAGTGAGGACTCAATTGCACCTCCATCTCACTGCTGTTGGTAGGAAACATCTTATTGATCAGATTGAGAGTATCTGAGGGACAGGGTTCATGTGGGATTTAGGCTGTAGGGCAGAGACGTGAGGGCAGCACTGACTGCATGGTGCCACTCCCTGGCAAATACTAGATTTTCATTATCACTTGTGCCCATCTGGGCAAGCCAGGTGGTTGGGATTTTTAAAGGCTTTTCCAAAAGCCAGGCTATGGTCCCCATTTGATATTTAGGGCTATTTTGCTGATAAATATAGCATACAATGTACCAGCCTCTTTGAAAACCTCTGCCCTTTTAGTGCCTAAACAGGAACCAAGGTCTCGTGAGCATCCGACCCTCATTGTGGGCTGTGAAAATGTGGTGTAGTAGCTCCAATTATAGTATTTGCAAAGAGGGAAATGGCTATTGTGCTGCCCTGTCCGGTCTCCCCCGTGGGAAGGCTGGGAGAATTGGCTGCCCTGACCCACAGGGTTTGTTCTGTCCTCCTTGTAGCATCTGTCCTCAGGGACATGCTTGAAAAAGCATGGACCAGGGGAGGGTTGGGTCTCCGAGCCACAGGAGTTCCAACATGTTGGCCATGGTGCCTCTTGCTGTGCTGTTCAGTGTCTCTGGGTCACTGCTGATTTTCAAACTTCTCAGTATCTTCAGGGCTATTTCAGTAACAGAGCAACAAACCCAATGTGCCAGCTTTTCAAGGGCATGCTATTTTTACTAGTACAGAGTGTTTCTGGAATGAAGCAAGGAGCAGCAAAGCAGGTTTCCGAAGAGACCCCTGAGTGTCTTTTGGGAAGGGAAAGGCAAAGGAATCCTAGGTTGGAGTGCACAGCTTGATATCTTTGCTTGGCCCCTGACACTCAGGCCTTTCCTCTGTTCCCTGCTTGTGTTTGAAATCTTGCCAAGTGAGTGTGACAGTGAGAGCTCTCCTGGGAATGTGTTCAAAGGAGCAGGAAAGATGCCAAAGGAGAAAGCAAAGTGGCAGGAAAAGACACGGTGAGGAGAGGAAAATATATAAGCACCAAGTTTTTTAAGTAAGGCAGGGAAATGCATATTCAGGATCTTGCTTTTCCTCTTTACTGCTCCGATACCCTCCTGACCCGAGAGCTGTGTGCCAGCGAGGTCCCGAGGCTGCTCGTGCCTATGGCACAGCTCCAGCTTTGAAACTGCTCAAGGTGTATGTGCCCACACACATTACTGGGCTAGGGCTGAGCTTAGGGTGGGCTCCAGCACCTGCCTGCCCGCTCCTGAGGCCTTCCCAGCGTGCAGGCGGTGGGCTGGGGCTGGGGCTGGGGCTGGGACACACGGGGCTGCTGTGCTCATTGCAGAAGGCAACCCCAGTGAGCTGTGAGGGGATGCCTCCCTCCCTTCCACTGCACTTTTCTGCCTGATCCTGTGGTTCACTCTGGCAGAACATTCACTCCATAATGTTTTCAGTCTGCTTTTGTCAGCAAGTGAAAGGAGTAACCCATCCAGTCTCCCTTTGCTAATGCCTCAGTGAGATGAATGAGCCAGGCAAGGATCCTTTGGGATTTACTATGATCGCCCTGGCTGCTTGTTGACTGAGGCTCTTAACTCTTTCACAGTTACCTCTGGTCTCTTCCTTTACTGCAAAAAAAATCATCTGAGAGAGAGAAAAATATATTCAGTACAAAGTGCATCACAGTGAGGTGCGGTGGGGGGGCTGTGTAATGAGCTTCACCCTCCTGATCCCCAGCTCTGGCAGAATAAATGGAGTGAGGGAGGTGGTGAAGGAGTAGTGGGGCTATATAGGGCAGAGAAAGGTGTGCAAGACCAGGTATCGTGGACATCAGCCCCACCATCATCGCTGGTGCCAATTGCTACAGCGAGTCTGTGTCTACAGGCACAGAAGTGATGTGAGTGCAGCACCCTTCCGTGTCCACACATCCTGAGGATGTGAGGCAGGCAGAAGATGGGAAATTTTGTTATCCCTGGGTTTTCAACGTCTATTTCCAGGAACCATAAATCAAAAGGGTCAAAGAGAACCTGTGAGCATTCAGAAAAAAGCTGCAATAATTAGGGAGACTCAAAGATCTCAGTGGCCTTGGCTTTATTAAAGATAAAGGAGTGATTTGGTGATGGTGAGGAGAAACCTGATCACATAACCTTTTCCAATTTAATAAGCAAACATCCGAAGTCTGGAATTTGACACTGGGGTAATTCAGACCAGAAAGAAGGTGAATGTTTTTAATGGCTGAGGAAAATTAACTTTGTGAGCATCTGCCCCAGGGCTGTGGTTGATTGTCTGTCACTGAAAATATTAAAATCAGTCTTGTGTGTTTCTCTAAAATGTAGTTCCAGTCCAACTATTTGATTTGAAACTGGAATTAAATTCAGGGAAATTCTGTGACAGCACATAGTTCTTGAGGGGGGGGAGAAAATCCATGACCTTTTTTGTTTTCGTTTAACAGTTCCCTATGGAATGTGCTACAGGGGTTTCCCAGACTCTCAGGTGATGTCTTGCAGACCCCCAAGGGCTGCTGCCTGTGCTGGCCCGGGTTTGTCCCTCTGCCCAAAGTCACTCTGTCTGAGTGACCACCTTCGCTGCCTCTGTGAAAGGCAGCAGATCTGCAAGAGCTCTGCTGGGGCTGTTGCTGAGAAAAGCAGTGTTCTTGTCAGTAATTTGAACCTTATAATTGTGTATCCATTGTATCATCCCCTTTGCCGTTCATCAGAAGGGTAGCATAATTTCCTCGGATAATTTCGGATAGTTGTCCATAAGCGCAGAAATAATTTTATTTTTGAAGTGATGGTTTCAGTTTTTCACCAACATTTTGCACGTAGTGGTTTTCTGGATTATTTAGATCTAATAAATTCAATTTCTATTGTATAGTAAAATATGATACCTCAAAATTTGATTGAGCTGCAAATTTGAAAGATCAGAAGAGAAGGTGACATGAGAAAAAAACATTAGCTTTGGGTTACCCTGACTGTGTTTGCATAACGTCTTGTTAAAGTACTAACGTTTTAAAGTAATTAATAACATGCACCAATGCTAAAGTAGCACTGTTCAAACGGGCTTTCAAAATGAAAACTGGAGGCACTAGCAGATTTTTTACATCGCTGTTTTGTGGGAAGCAGTACAAGTGTGCAGTGAGTTTTCATTTGGGCAATAAGAAGCTCCGCTGGGAATTACATTGCCAGCAGCCCTCCCTGTGCCAGGCTCTGGGCTGGCTCTGCCTGGAAGCCCTGAAATGGCTCCATTAAAGCCAGCGGGAGGCGAATTTAAGTGCACGATGTTTTGCCTAAACCAGAGGACATCCAGCGTCCCATCGGAGCGCATCGCATTCCTGCCGTGCAGCCGCGGGGCGGGCGGGCCCCTGGGGTGGTGGAGGTGAGGCTGCCCTGGGAAGCGGCGGTGGGAAATCCCTCCCGGCTCCACTACGCGGTGCTCACGGCCCTTCTCTCTGGTTTCAGCCTGTGAAGATGGATATAAGCTGGAAAACGAGACCTGTGTGAGGTATGGTGATTGTTCTGCCCTCCTCCTACCCCGCCATCCTTGTTCTGGTGACCTGTCGGCACAACTGAGCCGCTGAAACTCCCTGTTGTTCTCTGTTCCCAGCTGCCCCTTTGGCTTGGGTGGATTCAACTGCGGAAACCGTGAGTACCAAATTCCATTTCTTTTATTTTCCACAGTGTCTGAAATGGGACATTTGAAACAAGTAATTACAAGTGATTGTGTCTAAAATGCAGTAGGTACATGCAACTTTTGTCGGTGTTTTTTGTTTCTTCATTTTCTGTTGCAAGTCATTTTGTGGACCTTCTTTGACAAAATTGACTTAATGCTACTTCCTAAGGAAAGATCATCTCCTTTCCCTGTATAGTCTGTCAGGATAGCACATATAGTGGGCACTCTGGAAGCAAGATATTTGAAGGTGAATCCATTAAATACCACTTGAATCATTCTGATCTATCAGTGAAGGGAACCTATTCCTTAGGGAAACAAGAACTTGCTTCTATTTCACTTGAAAATTTAAAGCAGTATTGCTTACAGAGCAGGGGGAAGGTGGGAAATAAACAGTTAATCCCTTTGCATGGGGACTGTGGATGTGTTACACTGGGGTTTCTGAGTCTGTCTCTCCCGTCTGTAGCGTATCAGCTCATCACGGTGGTGATTGCAGCTGCAGGAGGGGGACTGCTGCTGATGATGGGCATAGCACTGATCGTCACCTGCTGCCGGTAGGTACCACTGCCAGGGCCAGCTCATCCAGGGTATCCTCCCAGTGGATTGCACCACACTCAGTGTGAACTCTGAAGGACTAAAAACATAGGTGAAAACCTAGGATAGCTAAGGACCAAAACATAGGTGAAAACATAAGCTAAGCAAGTGGGTTAATCAGAGATACTGAAGTATCACATCGTGCTTTCATTTCAGGCATATCTTTTTTTTTTTCCCCCAGCAGCCAGGCCAAACAACTGAACTGGGTGTCTCTTAAAGATACACCTGGGAACCATGTCCCCGAAGGATGGAGAGGCAAAGGAGTCCTTCCCACGCAGAGCTGTAAGGCTCTGAAGCCAGGAAGCAGACTCTGAAAGTGCAAGCTAAGTAGAAAGGAGAAGTTTAGGCAACAAGAGAGGTTACTTGCCATTGCTCGAAGTGGTGTTTGAGTGTATTTAAGGCTATTTTCAATTACCTTTATGGGCAAGTCCTGCATGTGCTCTCAGTCTGTCTCTCCCTCTCGGACACACACACACAAACACACCTAGTTCCCGTACCAGCAGGTAGCTTTGGGCAAGATGTGCTTGCCAAGGAAGCTGTTTCGTGGTTTATGTAATCTGAAAAGGGATGCCTTGCAGTAACACCCTCTCCCCGCCATTCCAGTCCCCAAATCTAGGATTTCAAAGCTCTCTGACAAAGTTGGAAGCTGGATTTGTCAGCAATATAGACATGGCAGTGGTTTGGTTGGCACAGTCCAGGGGATGCCAGCAAACCCCAGCCAGGAGATGAGGTGGCCAGTACAGCTCCAGGCCCCACACTGCAGATCTCCACCGGGATGGACTGACGTTCTCATGAGTCCTGGCCTTTGGCAGCTTACGTGACTTCCTGGAGGATAGTCTGCTTTGAACTGGAAGTGTCTCCAAAGTCCACTCATTTAACATTATGGTCCTGGAGGGACATTTTGTGTCACTCAGGCTAGCTCCTTGCAGGTCTTCCTCCTTAGGAATTAACATAGTGCCTACAAGTGCTATAATTAATAGCATGGGGGCTCCTATACTTTTTTTCCCTCAATTTCCACAATTTTTTCATTGACTTAGATGAACACACATGTTTTTAAGAGACAAGGGGCATAGCTGGAACAAGCTGGAACAGGAGGGATTCAAACTGAATGTAGGGAAAAGTTGTTTCACCAAGAGAATAGTAAGGCAGTGGAATAGGTTGCTCAGGGAGGTTGCCATCACTATCAATGGAGATTTCAAATCCCACCAGATAACGCCCTGAGTTGCATGATCTGATTTCATATCTGACTTGGCTTCAGAGCAGAAGACTGGACTGTAGTCCTTCTGAAGTGATCTTTGTTCCCAGTCAAGATTCATAACATCAAGTAATGATCTCTCCTGAGATCGTGTCAGAAGTGCATACAAGATAGCAAGATAAGTTGTAAGTTTTCACTTTCCCTCATTTTTTTATAAACAGGAAGAATAAAAATGACATAAGTAAACTGATTTTCAAGAGTGGGGATTTCCAGATGTCACCTTATGCTGAATACCCGAAGAATCCCCGGGCACAGGAGTGGGGCAGAGAGACCATCGAGATGCAGGAGAATGGAAGCACCAAGAACCTGTTGCAGATGACAGATGTGTATTATTCGGTATCTATCCGTAGCTTACCTTTTAACCCTTTGTGCCTCATACGGGAAAGAGAGATTCCTTTTTTTATGGAAGTGCGGATCCCTTTCCTGCAAGATAAAAGGGCAAAGCAAAGGTCTTCCTTAGCAAAGCAGCAGGAGTCCTATGGGCTCTAGCTGTTACCCGTGGTGAATATCACGAAGAGATGTCATTAGGAAGAATGCTTAGGAAATGTGTAGGAATATTTTGGTAAAAATACCCAAAAAGCCCAATCCTAGAGTAGAGATGGACAGTTAAAGTTTCTGGACAGAGTGCTAGGGTTCCCTGTAGGCAGTTTTCTCCTGTCCACCTTCACTGATGAAGTGGAAGGTTGAAACCTCTGTCTGGGGAACTTTGCCCCGAAACAGGAAGATGCTGGTCACTCAGGGCCCCCTTTTCTTCCATTCCTTCCCTCTCCAGGGTACATAAGGAGCATCCCTTCAGCTCTGAGGAAATAAGGAGTAATAGATTCTGTAGGGCACAGAAAGACCCAAGCACAAGACTTTATGTCATGGTTGGTACCATCAGCTAAGGTCTGTATCCAAGCTGTGGTGCTGCTGTATCGTCTGTCACTCATTTTCAGCAACGTGTACTTAACGTGTGTGTGGGTTACTCATGTGAGTGAAGGTCGCAGGATTTCACCCAAACCACACATTCTGGACTCCTTACTTTCCAGAGCAGAGAGCATTACTATTTTCCTGGCTTACATTTTAAGTTTTCCAGTAAGCAAATTTACTGGGTTGTACAGCATGGAGGCAAATCATCTTCCTTCATGCTTCAACTAAGAATGAGATATTTGAAAATGAAAATGCATTTCCTAATTAGTTTTTTTTTAAGACTCTTATTATACTGGGAACTAGAAAGCGTAACTTTTTAGCAAGCAGTAGGTGATGAGGGCTTTGAATGGATCTGCTCTGTAAAAGATCAGACCAAGTGGCTTCATGTCATTCACTGGGTGAAAGGATTGTACAGTCTTAATCTTAGACATCAGTGTTCCTCCATCCAGTGTCCCCAGGAGATTTACTTAGTTACAAGAAGGGAAGAGAAAGGAAGGTCAGATGGTTTTGTATTTGACATATAATTCAAGTTGGGAGAGGAGGTACCTATGGTACATGGGGAGAGAAGTGTTCCCAGGTAATACTGAAAGCAGGAGACTGACGTTCTAGAATTGTTTCCTTTAAGGATGGCTCTGGGATGATATCCTTTTTATGAGAATTGTTTCAATACTTGAGGTCAGCAGTTGATTTTTTTTTTTAATAAAAAACTAACTGTGTACCTAGACTGCATGTGGTAGAGTCAGGTAAACTTCAAGTCTGTTCATTGGCCAGATGTCAAAATTGGATTTCATCATAATAATCCCTTCGGGCAATACAGCAAAAATCATTCTGGATTATAGAGATCATTAGAGATCCCATTGTTCCTTCTAGCTACTGAACTAACAACAAGGAAATGTGGTAAGGGTGTGCCTGAAGGAGGATTTGAGTGTGAGAATAAGACCCTTTTTATTTAACTTTTTTTGCTAATACAGCCAACTGGACTGAGAAATCCTGAACTGGAAAGAAATGGACTTTATCCTCCCTACACTGGTTTGCCTGGATCTCGACATTCGTGCATCTACCCTGGACAATACAATCCGTCCTTCATTAGTGACGAAACCAGAAGAAGAGACTATTTTTAGCAGAGAGTGGGGAGGGAGTGGAAGATTGACACAGTTGTGTGGTTCTTAATCCCTGGGTACAATCTGTCTCCTGGGTAGTTCAGGCCACATCAATCTTACTCTTCCCATTTAATAGGAAGGACTTTGAACTTCATGCTGAGCATTGCTGCCCTGAGGGACAGTCACAGTTGCTGAGCATCAGAGAGGAGGAGGAAGAGGAGGGAATGGCTCAAGAAGCACATCACTGAAAGACCCAGAGGGAAGCTAACAGATGTACTCCCTATTCGTTCTTCACTCTCCGCGCTACACGGCAAGCATGGATCAGTACGGGCAGATGAACTGTGCCCAGCACTCTGCATTGAATACCACTAGGGAGTGTCTTGTTTACAGATCTCGCTCACTGTTGACTGTGCTTGTCTTCCTAGCCAGCCTTCATGCAAAGATTCACTGTGCAACTGCTTTTGGTAGGGCAAGGTTTTCCACTCCCTTTTACACCGCTGTTTTGCTGTCTGCGCCGTGCACGACAGGGAAGTTGGCTTGTCTTCTGGCCCTCACCGTATTACTGGTAAAAGTTCTCCAGATGTCTGGGTCCTTGCTGAAGCCCAGTGTCTGGCAATATTGGCTGAATTCATGGGTTGATTGTGTCCAAGGAGAGCGGGAAGGTTAGTCACACCACTGCAATTTCAACTGAAAAAAGGCACAGTTGTTCCTATGTGCTGCTTTGAAAACCTTCTGTATCTAGGGAATGTTGTTGTTTGTCAACCAATGTTGTTCAGAAGTGATGCAACTACACGCCATCATGGTGCTTTCATACAGGATCCTCTGGGGCTCTGTTTCCCTGAAAGGATTTAAATGTCTGTAGAAACAGCAATACAATATTAAATAATTAATCACAGGGAAGAAAAAGATGAGCTGTGAATTCAGAATGCTCTTTATGAGGAACCTGTGAAGGAGCAATAATGCTGTAGCCTTGTCTGGGCAGAGGAACCCGAATTCTGGGCACTGAAGGTGGGACATTGTGTTTTCAAACCTCCACAGTCCACCTTGAGTTCCGTAGGAGGTGTGGAAGCTCTCAGTGCATTGGAAAAGAGGGCTCACTGCAGCCAGTTGCATTTAAGGAAGAGAGAAACATGATGCTTGCAATCCTAGCATAGCAAAGGTCACTTATGTTGAAGTGTTTTTCTTTCTTCTGTCCTAGTTTCGAGTGATTCAGACCAGGCAAGTTTCCTCACCCAGGTGTGTTCATTCATATTAGCAGAAGCTGAAGAATGTAAGTTATTGCATTTCTCACCAAAGATCAGATGGAAACTCATGGACTGTGTTCTGACCTAAACTGGGTGTTGAAAGAGATTTACTAATCACAGAACCCTAGAATGGGTTGGGTTGGAAGGGATCTTACAGATCATCTTTTCCAACTTCTCTGCCATAAGTGGGGACACCTTCCACTAGACCAGGTTGCTCAAAGCCCCATCCAAGCTGGCTTTGAACACTTGCAGGGATTGGGTAACTTCTCTGGGCAATCTGTTTCAGTGCCTCACCACTCTCATAATGAAAAATTTCTTCCTTATAACTAATCTAAATCTACCTTCTTCGCTTTAAAATCATTTCCCTTGTCCTGTCCTTACATGCCCTTGTGAAAAGTCCAGATTTCCTATGGGCCTCCTTTAGTTATGGGAAAGTGCTCTAAGGTCTCCCTGGAGCCTACACTTCTCCAGGCTGAACAGCCCCAACTTTCTCAGACTGTCTTCACAGGACGAGTGCTCCAGCCTCTGACCATTTTTGTGGCCTCCTCTGGAGTCGTTTCTCCTTATGTTGGGCCCCCTCGGAGCTGCGCAGAGCGCTGCAGGTGGGGTCTCAGGAGAGCAGAGCAGAGGGAGAGAATCCCCTCCCCACCCTGGTTCTGGTGCAGCCCAGGACACAATTGGTTTTCTGGGCTGTGAGAGCACATTGCTGGGTCATGTTGAGCTTCTCATCAACCAACACCCCAAGTTCTTCTCCTCAGGGCTGCTTTCTATTCTCGAACATCTTGCATTTGTGCTTGGGATTGCCCCGACTCATGCAGGAAATACAATGAAATATAATCAAGTATATTTACCACTTATCTTTACTGCACTGTTAATCTGAGTCATCCAAACCCTGTTTAGATACAAGGTCCAGATGCAGTTTCTCCTTTTGAACGTGATTGTGCTTTTAATTCAAGGTGGCTGCTTGTATGAGGATAACAAATAGCACAATTCTGTAGTCACTAACCCACCATATGTGCAGTGTGTACATAAGCTGATACTCCCTTCTCCCCCACCATGCTTTAAAAGACACGGTGCCTACAAGTAAGTTCATTAGGTAACTCGGCTCGCTGAAGCACTGAGGATCACGGGGTGCATCCCCAAAGTGCCTAACCCCAAACAAGAGCAGCAGTTTGGATGCTCATGTGTTGTGTGGCTGCTCACTGGAGGCAAAGCTGGGGTGATGAGGAGCCCTCTATCAGGGAGCAGGTACTTGCATCCTACAGATGGTGTGAGTTCCCAGATCCTTTCCCAGCACTGCAAAGGCTGTTGTGTTCCCTATCAAAGGTCAGGAACAGGTACCCAGAGAGAGGGAGATAGCAACAGGCAATTATTCCTGTGTTGGCTTGGAGCTTTCTGGTCCCTGCTCACAGTTGCTTCTGTTTTCTCAAAACTGCAAGACAGGGAAGGTGCCAGAGATGTGCTTGAGAAGACACAGTTTGGTGCACCAGCCATAGCACACAAACAGTGGCTTTTTTATGCCTCATGTCTTGCCTGCTATGTAGAAGCAGCAGTGGGGGCTTGCAGAATAACAGAGTTTTGTGGATGCCTGGGGATACTTGCCTGGGGCAGTATCCTTTGCACTTGCATGAACTTTTGGTGACAATGCATGCAACTTCATGCCTGTCTGATCATCATCAGCCTTGCAGCTGGTAGTACACAGCTGATCTCAGCCACAGGGGGAAAGGAATGGATGCTTATGGGAAGTACAGCTGCCTAAGGAAAAGGAAAGCTCTACTTACAGTATCCAAAATATTATAACAGGGAAAGCACAAGAATTAGCTGTTCCCTGCCACAGTGATCAGAGTGATGTTCTTCTCCCTTTTGTTAGCAGCTGATCTCTTAATTGCACAGGATTCATTGGCTGATGAGAACTAAGGAATTTGCTGTGCTGTGGGATCCTTCAGACAGGAGATTGGCAGGGTCATTTCTGTGTGGGCGAGTTGCCTCTGTTTTTGAGAGTGGCCAGGACAGAAAGGACTGCCTTTCCCATGGTATGGAGCAGAGCTGTGTCTTTGTTACAAAAGAAAAGAGGAAGCTGCAATTAATAGTAAATCTAAATCCAAAGCCTGTAGACGAGCAGCGGACTTTGTCCCTTTCTAATAAAGCAGCTTGTGATAAAGGAGGTGTCCTGGCAATGATGACAATCCTGTGATGTAACCATGTGCCAGCATGTCCTCGGATGGGGAAGCATTTAGGCCTATGCTTATAGGCAAAGATGTTTAACTGCTTGGTTAGCTCAAAGACTGGGAGATGAACCTCTGTGTGTCAAGTACAAAGGGCAAAGTATGACATACCAACTCACAGTTGCAGGTCAATCCTTCTGTACAGAGAGCATATGAACAAAACTTCTGGTCTGTGTCTCCCAGCACACTGCAAATTGCAAGGGATTTGAGTGGAATTGAGATAGGACTATTTCTAATTGAGAGCACACAAAAGTTTGCAAGTAATTAATTTTAATATCTTAACTGTCTTCAAATTCTTCTTAAAAGTGTATCTGGGGAGAAAGAGTCTCAATAAATCCAGCAAGATTTTCTGAGTGAGGACTGCAAAACTTGGACTTTTCTGAAACAGAGAGTATTGCACCGAAATTTTCTCTCTGCTATAGGAGGTAAACATTGGGGCATTTCTCATGAGGGTTTATCCATCGCAGCCTGACCTATTTAGCTTGGGCAAGAAAGAAGTCACAGAGCCAGTGCACAGTCCACAGGAAAAGGAGGAAAAGGGTCTCTCCTGACCTACCACACCTTCTCTGGGTGTCCTAGGAGGCCCTGCTCAGCAGGCAAGAGGGGATGGAGGCAGGAGGAGTCAGCACCCAGATGAGTGCAGGTGCTTTCCCCCACAGTGATCCAGGAAGCTTTTGTGAAGGTGACAGAGGCAGCCTGGGGTGATTCAGCCCCTGGCTCTCCACCAGCCCAGCTTCAACCTGTGCTGCAGTGCTTCTGTCTTCAGCCAGGCACCACTCGCTCCCAGCTCTGCCAGGACAGAAGGGGTGGGTGCAGTGCACTGTGTTGTGTCACGATTTATGATGGTTATTTAACTGCATGCGTTCGCTGCCTCACCCCAGCAGCGTGGACTCACCCGGCCACAGCTGGGATGTGGCCTGTTTCAGCGCAGGTTGTCTCTGTGCACAGCTGCCACCAGGATCTTCTCTGTGTTTGCCATAAACAAAGCACCCTCTGGCAGTGCAGCAGGGCTTGGTACTCGTCTTGGCTATAAAAAGGGTCTCTATGTGCCCTCAAGCCCACTTTCAAAATCAGATGCTTCCCTGTTCACTACCTAACTCCCTGTAGGATGTCTAAATAAACGCAGCTTATTTCTCATCTCTCTTTTAGATTACTTATAGCTACCCCAAATTAAAAATTTTGAGCACACTGGATGTTTTTCCCAAGGGGAATCACTCTCCATTGTCCAAGAGGATAAGAGGGAAGTGGCATGTTTTTGGTATGGAGGATGCATGTGGTTCAGCCAGATGTGGGGAAAGGAAGAAAAACTACACCAACACTGCTCATAAATCTGCTATTGCTCCTGGCTTTTGTGGAAAGTGAGGGGAGCAGTCAGCAAGGGCCCATGGGCAGTTGTGTGGGTGTATTTTTACTTAAATTTGAAAAAAAGTGCTAATTCTGTTGCTTGACAGGAAAAGTTGTGAGAGGCATGTGTTTGCTGCTATGGTGCTCTGCCAATTACACTGACAAAACTCCTTACCCACAAAAATACCCCTGACAGTCAGAACAGGAGAGGCAGTTCCAGTGAACCGATCAGCAAAACGCAGATTTGAGGGATTTTTCAAAAGGCATCTTGAGCATACAGTCTGCCTGTGTCCTGCCGCTTGCCCTGGCCAGTCCTTCCAGCTGCACTGGGAAAACACAGGGTCGTTTTTTCATACTGTTGAAACCTCACAGCACTGAATTGGCTACAAGTGGAAAAAGCAGTCCAGGTTGGTGCCCTTTCCCCCACATTGAAAGCGTTAGGTTTTATAGCAGCAATGAATCTCATTGCTCTTGTGACATTTCCCATAAGAGCCGCTGGCACAGTCATGTGCGGAGTTACCACTCGTGAACAGCCTTGTGAAAGTTACCTGCCTCCACACTGAAGGGTAGTAAAAGGCTTTAAAAATAGCAATAAACTGCAGTTAGAGAGAGGTATTTGTCATTGTGAGACTGTTTGTGCCAGTACTTGTACAAGTTGTTTCCTGGTGAGTGAGCACGGAGTGGGTTTGGACACTGCTGCAGATACACCAAGTGCTTTCCCGAGACTTGTCTCTGATGCTGGTCAGTGGCCATATCCATTCCAAATCCAGCTGGACTTTTCATTCCTTCACAGTAATCTTTAGCTTTCTTCCTTAAATTAACAAGAACGGATGCGTTTTAGTTAAATGCTCTTCCGATGCTGACAAATGTTTTTTCCTCTTTACACACAGAGGATGTAATCCAGCATCCATTACAGTGACTGGGTAACTCTCCCATGGACTGTAACAAAGCTTTTTTTTAGGCCTGAATTACTCCACCACCAGGGTCACCTGCGTGTAGTACATGCTTTCCCATGGCTCTGTGTGCCTATTTCTGTGATACTGTTCCTGCCTTTCCGTGTTGTATCTATTTTAATTTTTTTTAAAGCATACTTATTACTGTAGCAGGACCTCTATTATGTGAGAATGGACAAAACAGCTTCAAGACCTGAAACAGCTTCCTGGAAAGAGAATGAATGTGAATTTTGTGTAGTTGTTTTACTGATCAGCCAGCCTGTTTCCTGTCATGTAATATCTAGGGATGTAGAGATGCTTCCTGCAGTCACACATATCAACTGGTCTTCAGATCACTCTTACTTGTCCCTTTAGAAATGAAACAAGATCTCCTAGTTTCAGGAGGGGTATGTCCTATGTGCTTGTAAGAGTTTGGGACCTTTTCAATGTGAGTTGAATTCTTCATTCCCTTGAACTGTTGAAATTAAAAAGCGGGAGAGATATCCATGAAAGGGTAAGAAATACCAAAATTAAAAAAAAAAAAAAAGAATGTGCTTACTTATTTTGCAGAAGTGTGGCTTCAGTACTGTGAGGTCATGTGTGGCATGAGACACCTCTTCCATGTCTAGTCTGTGTTGCATCCTTGTTGAGGGAACACCTAAGAGAGGGTACCTGATGTTCCTCCAAAGTGGTATTTAAATGCTAAATCGCTCAGTCTCTATTTCAGTGAATTGCTAGAAGGGATGGGAGTCTTACTTGGGTTAATGACTGCAACAGGCAGCCTCTAGGTCTGCAAAATCCTGTATGGGAAAGTCCTGTGGAATACAGTAAACACTGATCACTTCTCTTGAATATGGCTATAGAATTCACTGGACATAAAAAGTCTCCAACAAAATCTGCTTGGATGGGTTAACGTCAAAGAAAAAAAAAAACCTCAACAGGATAAATACATATTACCTTCCTTTTTTAAAGGAAATTCTGTTAAACTTAGTCATTTGCTTTAAACCCCATTAAATTCTACAGGACTTTCTCCTAGCGGAAGGTCAAACTTGGTGTGTAAAATCATAATGATTTATTTGAGCAGCTTTCAGAATTGCAGTAGTAAAGCTCACCTTTTGCGACCTCTCTTTCAAAAGGTAAATTTTCAGCATTTGTTTGTGCTTCTTTACAACCTGAATGTAAACCTGCTTTATGTTCTTGACATTGCTCCATTTCCTCTCCTCTGTCTCTGAATGTTTGCTTCCAAGTCTCTGGGGTTCTGAGGATGTTTTCCAAACCAGTATTATTTAAAGTTGTATCATATTTTCAGCCTCCACTAATTATACAGTACTGTAGTAGCAAAATATAATTTTTAAGGATTGGATTATTTTTATACCTGCATCCAATATTATTAAATCTGGCGTTCTAGTCAGTATTATAAAAAGATACAATAAAACAATGAATATTACTATGTCCCTGCTTTTTTATTGTCTTTAGTTTTGCCTGTAAAGAGAAACATATGCAATTTTTAGGTGGTTTTAATTCTTATTATAAGTCTAATCCAGAAAATAAGAAATGGAATAGTTCTTTTGTTCTTCTGATGGTGCTTCCTGATCAAATAACTGAATTGAAAAGCAGAGAGGAAATGGGTATGTTCTGGTAGTTGTGCCAAACTAAATTCTGCTCAGCTGAAATACAAGCTGTGTTCTGATACATTTGTCTTGGTGGCACAAAGCAACTTAGTCTGATTTTAATTTTTCCACAGTTTAATTTTTGCTGGCATTGGTGAAGTTGTTTGTTTATGTGTGCAAGTGCATGTTGGAGGGGAGGAAAACCTCAGGTGAGGCAGGTGCAGCAGGGCTGTTTGCAAGGGCAAAGGACTGGAACTCACCACAGTGAGACCAGTCCTGTCCCGGTAAAAGCCACCAGGGACAGTGAAGAATACACAGCTGAGCGTTCCTCAAAGGAAGAAGGAGGTCACCTTGAATCCAGATGAACACCAAGTTCTACTCGGGCTGCTGAGAAGAGGCATGATGTGGAAGAGCATCTGCAGCAATGGCAGATAGGCTCAGTTGGGGCAATTTTTTCCGATATTGCTCCCGAGCAGTGCCACTGTGACAGCAATCGGATGGGACTAAGGCGGGACTCATCTGTTCTGTGAAAAGTTCCGTGGCCAGTTTGAACACACCATCTGGCTCCCCCAGTAGCCATGAAAAGAGACAAGCATCCGCAGAGGGCGGCTCAGCCTGTGGTAAGAGATCCCTCACCACGACAATTTCAGGTTATTCTTCTTTCTATGTGATGTTGGTATCTTCTAAGGAAAATAACATGTAAAAGGATGGGTCACAACATTTCCATGGGACAAAGTAAGAGATCTTTGGATTTATGGACGAGCACATAATTCAACAGTCCTGCCCACTTCAGATTTGCATACCAGTGCCTCTGAGACCGCTGAATGCATCCCTAGTGTGTGCCCTCAACCATCTTGGGAACCACCTGAAAAGAAGTTAAAGAGCATCTGCTTCCCCTGATTATATGTGAATCTGTATCTATATCTAAATATATGATTTAGACTTTCTGAAGTTCTTTTTTTTTTAACTTTTGGCTACTTAAAACAAATATTTCTACTTTTATATGTCATACATAGTGGATGAACCAAATTTACATGAAATACCAAAATGTATAGGAATCTAGTAAGGAATAGGATTGAAAAATGAGCAGGAAAAAGGTATTGAGCTGATGCACATAAAGAGCTGTAAAAGACATTTTTTCCTGCTTTAATGTATGTCTTTTGACAGCATGATTGCCTCTTGATTACATGCAACTTACATAATGAGGCTACGCAGGACTATACACTTTCTAATAGATAAATAAGGCCCTTTACCTTTGATACTTCTTTTTCCTGCCGTAAACAAGTATCAGCAGCAGAGCAACTACTGTTACTAAACATAGAGTATTTTTTATTCCATAATAATTGTTCAATGTGCTTGATTGTCATATCTGAGTTTTGACACACAACAGTTTGATTTTACAGCCTCTGGAAAGTTACTGAGTTATTTCTGCAAAGGAAGTTCTGTCTGTAGTTCCTTGCAGGACATCACAACTGCTGTGGCTGTGTGAGTATGTCTGGACTAACAGTTAACTTTTTATTGTCTAAATTTATGCTTAATGACTTAATTAGTAATTGCACCAGAGCTGCTATTTCACTGGTATCAGTTCTATTTTGGTAATTCTCTGTGTCTGTTCTCCTAAACCACCATATCTCTATAACTGATTCCCCCACAAACCAGTGAGCAACGGGGCGCATAGAGCCTGTCACCCTTCTTGCTGGAGAGAGCCTGTTGTGACCACCAGTGTGTCACAAAATGTACAGGGAAGGGCAAGCGGAGACGGAAAGTTCTGGTCTGTGAAGATGCATGTCTGTTCAGTGCATTATTTCCTGGAGAAACTGGGGCTTTCGCATTGTGAATAACCTACACTGCCAAAACTGTGATTGTCATAAACATAAACAACCAGGTAGGAATGACAGTAAAGTTTAAAAATATAGGTAATACACCAGCTCCTGATGTGCGTTCACTGTAGAGAACAGTTCTAACGTGCAGGACTGCACAATCAACCACTAGTGTCTAGGCAGCAAAGCTGCACCATTTACACCTGCTGAAGACCTGGCCCTCATTTTCAATTGTGCCCTGAGCAGTTCTTTTGGTCCCATGCACTTGCTCCACAGCCAACAGGGAGATTTTAAGACTTGGGTTAATCTAGCTGCACCTCGAGGCAGCTTTGGAAAATCGGGGTGTATCACAAAGACTGAAGAGTGTAAGTCTGGGCGATGGACGTTGCCAGAGGATGGGTGACATACAGCTCTGCTACACACCCTCCAACAGCCAGGTTTGTCCTCCTCTGCACACCCACTCCCACCTGAAGCACCTGCTGGGGTCTGGGGCTCACAGCACTGAAATGCGTTATTCTAACGAGACTTTGGGATTCGTTTCTGGATGTCCCCTGAAGCTGAGAGGGTGGTGGTGGCCTGAGGTGGAGGCTGGACACCGGCCAAGCAGGGAGGCATAGGGCAATGGGGACAAACGTTTCCCAGGCACTTCCTTCTCTTATTCTGTCAGCTCCATGGCAAAGCAGTTGTCAGGAGGGCCCTGGAAGAATTGAATGATCTGGGGTGGGCAATGGGCATGGGAGAGAGCAGCAGCAGGGCAGGAGCTGAATCCAGCATGGCCTGGAGGGGCAGACAGAGTGAGATGGGGGCTGCCAGGGGGCCACTGTGGGACTGAGAGTAGATGTGGGGAGCAGGTTGCACTGGAGGGGCTTCAGGGACAGAGGGACAAAGGAAGGCACAGGCAAAACACCTCACATTTCAGGCTCAGCATCCCGAGCAGGTTTGCGGAGGGACAAGGCCGTTCATTCCCTGTGCCAGCAGAGAGGCACAGAACCAGTTTTGCTGCCAGTAAGCCAGCAGTGTTTCCTGGTTCAGTGCAAGTTAAAAGTTTAAGAAAACCCTAAGCTCAGGAATGACTTGAGTAATACTTCTGGTCTCTCTCACCCTCCTTCATTCAAGGACAGCCACCCTCTCAATATAGGAGATTACCCAAGACTGCATTTCTTGTTCTTTACCCAAGACTGCATTTCTTGTTCTTAAAACAGAAGATCAAACAAAAGCAGATGAAGACAGAGACATTTACCACACTGAGCTGTTACTTGGCATTGAGAAGTGTGTTCATAACCTGCCTGTGTTGCTGGCAGTGGAGTCTGCCAGAAGAGACCAGCTCCATAGCCATTAGAAGTGACATTGCAGGGGATACACTGATGGGTTGCTCATCCTTCTTGTCTGTGTCTGACAATGATGGGATAACCTGTGTTTACTTCAGAGAAAGACTTTACTGGCAGTTGCGGCAGGATACAGAGTCACTCAGACCTTCAAAATGAGAGAAATTACATCTTTGCCTGAAAAGGAGGAACTGGAAATCACTGTGGCCCAGCTAATCTCAAGCGGTGCATTTTACTGGAGCACAAAGCAGAAGGCTAGAGAACTTGGACAGGGGAGGCAGCTAAAAATAAGAGACTTTGGGATAACCAGATCTCCTGCCCACAGAGATCTTTTTTCCCATCTTGGTCTCTCAATGGCCATTTTCAGAAGCTTCCTGGAATGCAATGTTAAAAAGTCTCAGTCTCCAACCTATTTTCCCTGCACCACAGCAGCGTTACCTGCTTCGCGGCCTTCTGGGCTTTTTGTCATTTCTAGATCTGCTGCAGGCTTTGTGCTCCAGCCTGACCATCCGTGGTTACAAATGTCTCCCCAGCAGGAATACGCTTCCTCTCAAGAAAGGAAGGCTGCCACTCGGATAAAGACAAACACCTTCTGGCTGTCCTGCCTGCTCCTCCTTCTCCTGGCCCCCCTCTTTAGTGAGCCCACAACACACATAAGAGGGCAGCAAACAAAACAGCCATGGTCACTTCCAGAAGGGCCAACCTCAGCCCTGTTTCTTTGATGTCAAAGGTGCAGGTGTTTTCTGGTTCTTTTTACCTGTTAAGCAGTAAGAAGTGCTTTGGGATAAGATTTTGCTTGTAAGAAAAAAATAATTGGAGTTTGAGAAATGAAGCTCCTCTGTACTGGTAATTTATTGCAAGGGAAGTGAGCATGTGGAGCCCAGGTACTCTTTTCCAAGTGCATAATTAGCATGCCTTGGGATGGGGTCACCTCTTTCTCTTTAAGAAGAGATTATACTGCACCCTTCATTTAATTTGCATGGAAGGTGTTGGTGTGAAAACCTGGCAGGGGATAGCTGGTGCGCCGTCAGTTCCCATGTCAGCTCATTTAGCAGTAGCTTCCTTGTGTCAACAGATCTCAAGTATTTATGACATAAAGGAACAACACTGCAGGTCCAGAAATCTCCTCCCAGCCCGAGGAGGAAGAAAAACACCCCTTGAATTTATCATTTGCCACTTGCCACCATGACGTCAGCTCAGGGCTGAGCTCTTTACCTGTGGCTGGGACCTTAAATGAGCTGACGCCAGAAGAGAAAGGCACTTTTTCTTAGGCTTAGCAGCAAGTGGCAACAGCAACAGAAATGGCAATGAGGCGCTCTGTGTTCCTCGCTGTGTGGCTCAGCCTGGTGTTGAGCCTTTTGAAAGGTAAGAAACACTATCTTCTGTTTTGTGGTTTATCAAGGGTAGCTATTGTGTGGCAGTGAATGGATTTTCTAGTACTTTCAGCAGCTGTTGAGAAGTCAGTTGTGATACACAATTCAGCGTGTCTAGATTTTGATTAATTAATGATGAAAGATGTCACTGCAAGCCAGTGGCTTTCCTTGTTCACACAACAATGGAAAATCACTGGTGCTTATGATTAACCTAATTCAGCCTATTCCAAGAGCAGTTTTCAGGACTTTCATATTAAAGCCAGGTAATTCAAGCTCTGTTACAGTCATAACAAAAGGTGCAACTGTTCCACCCCACTACCCTTTTGGCCAGAGGCTCCTTAACCAACCAGTCTGGAAAGCAGCTTCACCTGAGCTGGCTCACAGAGCTTTTGTGCCTTCTTGTTGAAATAAATTAATGGAAACATCACCACCAGCTTTCAAGAGGGTTGCACCATAGTCTATTCAAATGAAAGGTGTAATTCCTTAAGCTGCTTAGTACGTTTTCTGACATTGTGCCAAAGTTGGTAGTTGTGGGCCAGAGCCTATGGCCAAACTTGCCTTTCCCTGAGACTCAGTGAGAGGTATGAGGGGGTGAAGACATCAGCAGAAGTAAAGCATCTATATGAAGAGTTTCGTGGCAACCTGAAGCTGAGAGGACAGGAACTCCTTGCTAATATAAAGATAAAATTGCAGAGATATCAGCCAAATTAAGACCTGTTAAGCTTGTAACTGGTGACAGACAGTTCTGGGTCTCTGTTGACTACTGTGAGTGAACATACTCCAGCTATATTCAAAGTATGCTACAGACCAATTTTCAGCTGTAAATCGTAAGCATAGAAGTCTTCAAGACTGTCGGTTGGTTTTCTGATTGGAGGCTTGTAGGTAACAGCAAGATGTGAAAAATCTTGCGCCAAGAGTTACTGAAAGCAATGCCAGTTTTTCACTTGACCAGGCTATGCATCAGGATAGGTCTGCCCAGAAGCCTTTTTCATGCTAAGCAAACACTGTAAAAGCTTTGCAGGATGTGTCCATTTGAATAGTACTGGCAAAGGCCCTGCCCTGCTCAGCAGCCAGATGTCTCTGCTATTGTACAGCCTCGGTGGTAACATCCATTTCTTTATCACCGCAGTAATGCCCAAGCCATTAACGCATCCTGTTTCCTTACGCACAAGGTTAGGTCTGGGAACACAGGGCCATAAATTAGCCACCTTTGCTCAGGTTGCCTTTGTCAAGCCCATCCACAAGGTTCAATTGCAGTTCATGCACTCTGCTGTCACCACAGATGTTGTTCTTTCTGAGTCCAAAGGGTGCTCCTGGACAACTGTTAGCCAGAGCCTCCCAGCTCTAGTGGTTGTTGTAAAAAAAGTGCCAGCTCTGTAACAGGTTGTTGTTCCAACAGCCATTGCCTGTGGCCAGCAGAGATTCATATTACCATGGTTATAGGAAAAATATACATTTACACTGACTGGGGAACAAATAATGCTGTTTATAGAACTAAGTGACCAGTGGTGGCAGGAGATCTGGCAGGGAACTGGCACAATTGCTCATGTTTCCCCTTCACCTAGAGGAGGCTAATGGATTACTTGTCTTTTGCATGTGCCTTTTCTATGTGAGATAAATTGACCATCAGAAAAAAAGTGTAGAAGATTTTTATCACTGTGGATTTTCAAAGCCCTATAAAGCTCTAGAAAAGTGGGGTCTATTTTTCAAATGTCTGCTGAGATGTGCAGAGTGTGATAGTGACATGGATTTTAGCCACAAATACATTAGTTTCTTACCTGCATGCTATTAATGCTTTAGATTAAATTATGATTGCAGCAGCAGTAAGTCAGAGTTTATTCCTAACTAATAAATTAATTAATAATTATTATAATTAATAATTCATTCAGATAAAGTTAGATTACGTGATCCAAACTGGCCATTTGTCAGTATCACACATTTAGTAGCAAGGCTGGTTTATTACTTGTTCTTCTTACATCTGGGAAAAACAAAACAAGCAAAAAGCCCTTCAAACCTGAACTCAATCTTTATATCAAGAGTTGAGAATAACACAGGTTAAATAAAGCAAAACCCAACAACTTAAAAATAAATAACTAAAATATTTTGGAAGAGTAAATGCAATAACAAAGGCTGAAACCAAAGTGTGAGGCAGTATTTTCACCAATTGACGGATTTTAGCTAGGTTTCTCTTCATTCAGAAATAATGATGACAAAGAAGGAATAGAAAGAGAAAAAATAATGTAAACTTGTCCTAAATGCATAGGAGTGTAATCCAGGGAAAGAGGGTCTTGATGCTGCTGATGAAAATGCAGCAGCAGAAGCATTCCTGGAACAGAAATAGTCTGCTGTCAATGGCCACAGGAATTTGTTGCAGCACAGAAGCGTGTGTTAGCAAAGGCAGTCATTCTTCCACTGCTCTGGGAGAGTATAGATGGAGTTTTAAATGATGCTCCAGGAGTGCTGAGCCCAGAAATGTGTGTGCCTACAACTCAAGAGTAAATCACTGGGAGGAGAAAGGCAGGGAGGGCACAAACCTGCTGCTGGTAAGGAGGAGTGCAAGAGCAGGGTGTGAGAGAAGGACTAGGAGAGAAAAAATAACACCAATGGCACACAGGGCCTGGGGACAGACAAAAGGGCAAGGTAAGGCTGCCCAGAGGTGTGGCTGCTCAGTCACACACAGTTCCCTCCACACTTATCTGCTCATAAATTGTCCTGTATGCAAAGAATTCCCCAGTGCTGCCATCTCTTTTCTTTTCCCTTCATCAGAAAGCCCTGCTGAAACACCTGCTAACACAACAGTGCCGACACCCACAAAACCTACAGGTAAGGAGCAGAGCCCTCAGGCAGCCCCTTCTGTGGACAGCTTGGTGTAACCAAGTCCCAGGGAGCTCTGCAGATATCCAAGCATGGAGGAGTTCCCCAGACTAGGTTTCCCTGTGTTCTCCTTCCATGGGAGACAAAGCTGCCCAG
>VXAZ01008176.1:33812-58583 GCA_013399875.1 Gymnorhina tibicen | reverse complement strand
CAAATCCAAATTGGAAAAAATTATTTTAGGGAATGTATTTTAATATCTATAAAATATGTAATGTATATTGTATTTCTCTTTTCCAAATCTATTAACTGTAACAATGTCCTCTAATAATACTATGTTTACTTATTGCCTTCCTGTTCCTCTATTTCCTTATTATCTCAATACAGGGAACCTATGTCGTAAATTAAATACAGTGTTTCAAAGTACATAGACTCTATTTATCCTTGTGTTTGAAAGAATTCTAGAACTGTACTGGTCATTTCATAAAAACTTTTAGTAACTTCATTTGAATTAATTGTGTTTTCTGACTTTCAGTTTGTTTGGATTCTGAGACCAGAAGAAGAGTAAGCCTCTCATCTACAGTGAGAATTGTTTATCTATGTTCTCATCCATCATTTCAACTACCATTGTGTGATAGTTCATTTTTCCTGCTTTCCTTGCTGCTGTGTGTTACCAGAGTGCCAAAGAGATGGATGATGGTGGCATTAGACTAAGGAAGTAGTGAGAGCTCTTTGGCAGCTATTATGCATAGTATCTTGATTTGCTACTCTAAGATTTGGAGTATATTTGCTCTTACAAAATTCTTCATTGCCATTCATAAAATCAGCTGCCTTTTTCTAGTGTATAAATGGAAAAGCACAAAACTTTTTATCTCAGAAATTATTTACATGAAATTTAATGTCCTTCATCAAGATGTGTCTGTGAGTGCAATTGCTACATGAGGTACTCCTGTGTAGACACAGAAAATGCCCATAATTATTTTCTCCTTAGACTTGAAGACTATTAGAAAGGTGTAAAAAACTGTCTTGTGGGAGCCAGAAAACACAGTTCTGTTTCTGTTCTTGAGATGTGAGACTGTAAATAAAAGTGAGTTCCCCTCAGAGTGTTTGCTTTACTGCGGAAGGTATCAGGGCAAGTGATATATCATATCAACAGACTCTAAATTTAGTTTTAAATAATTTTAATATTTGTTAGCAAAAAAGATGTTCTTACTTTGCTTCTTAAAGACCACAGCTGTCTTCCAGAATCATGATGCCTTGGCATGATTAAATCTGGTGGTATAAAGCATGTGATATTCGAAGATATTTTTTTCTTTTTATCATGTTGGCTGTTTCACATGTGTTAAAATAGCACTACATTTTCCTTTCTTTTAATATACTGTGACTGAGTGCACTCTATTAGAGATCTGAGAGAGAGAGAGTCTTTCCTTCTCTCCTTTTAATGGCCTGCATCTGGTCTTCTGAACAGGATGAAATGTCATGCTTTGTATATTGTTAGTTGTGTCAGATATTCTACTACAAACTGACACTGAATGTTGATATGCACTTACAACATTTAGGCATTGATAGCTATTTTCAGGAGGTCTACAGCTGAGTGTGAATAAACAAACTTGGAAAAAAATGTACTCCGTCTGTTAATAGATTACATTCTCCCTGTTTAAAACTCAGATTTGAAAATCCATGAGCTTTATCCACTTCCACGTAGTGATGGAGTCATACACACCTTCACGATGATCATTATTTCATTGATTCTTTGCATTCTTCAAAGAAGATCATGTATATGAAAATTTGTTTCTGAAAAAAGATCAGTCTAGTTTCTGTTTCCTTACGTAGTTAATGTAACCGTAAAATTTAGAGATTAAACCCACAAAATTTATCTGCTCCATGTTCAGACTTTTTTTCTTTACACTTTAATCCTTTTTTATTATATTTTTTCATTATACTGAGTTTGAGGATTTTTTTTTTAATATTACTCTTTTGCTCTTTCTGTTTTTGTATTACTGTTTTGAGGGTTTTTTTTATCTCTGGGATACAAATTAAACCCTGAACAGACATGAGTTGTTCTGTTTTACATGGATGCCATACCAATTCCAATAACTTCACGCTGGGAGTCAAATACAAATTTCTTGAAGCCAAGCAGGCTGTAAGAGCAGCATCATGGCAGGCATTTGGGAGCACACTGAGAGTCTGCTTGGTTCTGTGCTCTGTCTACCTCTGTGCAGGCTCTCTTGGCTGCTGGATTCTGTCTCTGTCTATGCCACAGCCTTAAATACAGGCAGTTATCTTCTAGCACTGTTGCCAGCTGCTGGATGTTACACTTTGCTGGTATTTCTTTCACTCGTATATAAAATTATGCAATTGCTTTTTTAGTTAAGCTGGACTTAACTAACACTAAGTTAAGTGTTTTAAACAGAAAGACATGACAAACTGCACTGAAATTTTTTTTTGGAGAAATTCAGGTGTGATGACTCTAATAAACTTTTGCTAGTACTGGATGTTACTTCATGCTCCCTAATCATCATGTAATAAGATGCATTTTGAGATGGGATGCTTAGTCTAAAATACATATTTTCCTTTATCCAAAAGTTATTTATGAGTAATGTGGAGAACACTGATGTTTTAGTGCAGGAATTACGTCTGAAATGTATAACCTGATAATGAATGTGTCCTCTGGCTTTCAATACTATGAAACACTGAAAATGCTGAAAAATCACTTGGTGAAACTAAGAACAGTGTCTAACACAAAACAAGTTTCAAGTAAGTCTGTCAAAAAAGGCATATGACTCGTTCTAGGAAATTCTCTCATTGACTGTAGGAATACAATGTAAAAGGGGTGCTCTGTTTTATGCACAGATAGGGAGACATCCTGTAATACAGGGAGTGAAGGGGATCTTGGTTGTGCTAGGAAGAGGCAGCGGGGTTTAGCATGAGCTGGAAACAGTGTGAGGAAGCTGTTATCTGGCTGGATGCACCATCTGATAGTGTTGGGCAGCTGCTGTGTCAATGGCCACTGCACTCTGACATCAGCATCTCAAAATATCTTTTAAAGTAAATTAGAAACATGGAAACCTGCTAAGCAGTACCGTCCAAAAGATGTATGGAATGCTGAATAAATAATTAGAAAGTCCTGCTGTGATTAAAATAAGAACCCAAGTATTTTTATAAAGCAGGTATAATTTTTCAGCTGGCATAAATCAGTAGTTTAAATGAAACTGTTCTAATTTACTACAGCTGGATATCTGGTCTGTTACTTGCTAATTTGTGTCAAATGCCCAGCCCTGCTACCATCATCTCCAGAAATATTCAGATCCTTATTTAGAGTATAAAGAACTGAGAGAAGTTAGAATTTCTGTTTGCAAGAGTCTGACCCAACTGACTTCATTGATAACACATGTGATAGAGGTATACTAAATATGGAGAGATAAAAGAAGGAAACTTCCAAAGACACATTTAGGGGAAATCCTATAAAGACACGTCTTTGTCTTTTTTTACCCCCAAAGGAAAACAAAACCCACAAAACCCCTCTTATATTCACAAACTATTCAGAATGAAAAGGACTCTAATGTTATTAAAACCAATCTTACCACTGGCAGAAGCATCACAAATCTCATGAAGAGTATTTTTAAACTAAAATACAATTTGAAGAAATAGATTCTTCAGAGTCTATGAATTAAGTCTCTTATTACAATGACAGTTACAGTGTAAAGACATACAAAAAATCTCATGCCATGGAGCTACTTATTCTCATAATTTTCTTACTGGATGATGTAATATTTCACAGACATAAGAAAATCATCACTTCTACTTCATTATTTTGCAAGCTGTCACAAAAGCTTATGAATCTGATGACGAAGTACAAACAAAATCAGTCATTGTATTGATAGAAACAATGGTAGTCTGGCTACCCAGCCAAGAAAAAGCATACTTACCGGGAATAAATGGAATATGCAGTGCTTTGTTGTAAAGAAATGAGGTAACTGAAACCTATCTAATTGAATGGCAAGTCATAAAGATAGCATTACTACTGTTTTCTACTATTGTGTTAGCTATTTGAAGTATCTAGATTGCTGTAAATACTGTAAGATTTGATTAGCATAAAATAGTATCACTCCTGAAATTCTAGTTCTTAATAAAGTAGAGGCACAATGATATGACAAGACAGTAATAAACAAACTATTGTTTTCATAAATGATCCCATGTGAAGAATTATTTTGTGATAATTGCCTTATTTTGAAATAATATGATAGAGATTAAAAAATGTATACACGGCCTTCCATTATAAGTAGTTGAACTCCATGTCCGTAGGATTTGAGACAGTGTCTGTAATGTCAGCTCAGTAAATTTTCTACAGAGCTACTTATTCTCTAACATAATGACATTTACCATTAAAAAGAAGAAGCCAAATGAGTAAATCCTTTGTTTAAAAGTGATGTTCGCCAGTCCTGGGTCACAAAAGCCCAAAATTCAAGTACTGAAGAAAATGTGAAGATTATAATTGTGAAGTTTTATTTTTGAAAGGAAAATACTCAATGCCCAGAGTGCCCAGGAAGTCTGATGAAGTGATTCTGGAGACCTTGTCAGTTTCCTCTTCCTAAACAGAAAATTCAAGGAAGCTGAGGGGATTCACAGGTGAAATAAAAAACCTGCTGAGCAATGGGATTCCAAGATGAAGAAAAATAATGACTTTAAATTATTCAGTTTCTAGATTAAATTAAATTATCAATTTCATTATTTTCCTGAATGCATATTTGTCATTTCTTATTTTCTCACTATGGGAAAGTTGCATTGCTATCACATTTTCTAAAATGCTTAAAAATAACAAGAGAAATAAATCATGATAATTTAAGTACAGTTAATTGTGATGTATGTTGCAAAACATTGACAAATCTTATTTTATGCTTACTTTCGTGCCAATAATAATTTGAAATCAGGTAGTGCCGCTTAGATGACATTTGGGAATGACTGATCTTGCTAATCTCAGATGATTATTTATTCATACAATTTTACATAGTTTGTGGTCTATTCTGGCCCTTAGGAAAATACTGCAGAGCAATGACAAGGTACATTGACAAATGAACGTCTGAGGCTTGTGAAATTATTTCTAAAGCTGTTACTCACTCCATTTTCTCACATGGCACATACTAATTCTGACCATTTAAAAACTGATGCAGCTTCTAAATAATTACAGTTGAGTTAATCATTCTGTACCTGTTCGTGGTCAACCAAGTAAGGCAGTGAAAGACGCAGTAGAAAATGAATTCTTCAGACCTTATCTTTTGGTTTTCTTTAATTTTGTATCATAGAAATTTGTGTGTCTGTTTTCAAATACTTGGAATATCAGTATTTGTTTGGCTTGTTTTGGAAAGCAAATCTGTTTAGGCCTTGGATACAATCTTGCTCAAATCATAGTAGATTTTTATACTTTTTAAAAAAAAATAACTTTCATAAAGATAAGAAGCCATACTCATCTAAACATCTCCTCTGTATCCAGTAAATTAGAAACTAGGTAACATTCTCAAGTATAATTCCAGCTCTTGTTCATGAAGCTTTTTAACCTTGATGCATTTTGTGTTAACTACAGCCAGAAAGAAGGTTCTAATCAGCAGAATTTTGAAAGAATTGTATAGCTTTCATTTGTTTGCTTCTATGGCACTTCACCTTTTTTGTCCCCACAGTCTGCTTTTTTTTTTCTTGTTCTTTCTCCACTTTCCCTCTTCTTCCTTTGCTTTTTTTTTTTGGCTATGGTTGCTTGGCAGCAGGATAATTGCTCTGGTTTTGTGCATTCTGCATTTTTGCCTCTCTGTTTAATGGGACCATATTGGCTTTCTCTCTTGTTGGTACACTGTGGGTCAAGTGTAGGCGTGTGCATGCTTTACAAATTTATCCCCATCATTGCTGATGTCTGTCCAAGATGTTAGTAGCTGGTGGTTTTGTCTGAGGGACACTTCAAGCTGTAATTCTTGAGGGCAAATCACTTTTTGTTTCTTTTGTTCATTTATAATGAGAGACTGAAATGGAGCTTAAATAATTCCTTCAATGAAAACATTAACCAGACCCTGCTATTGTGGTTGTTTAAGAACTGAAAATAATTAGCACAAACCGACATTTCCTTCGCAGAGCTTTGAAAGAAGTCAGGACATTACCATTAAGATAATAATGAATTCAGTCTCTGTGGAAAGGCAAGGAGGAAAGAAAAAAAGCTCAAATATGTTTCAAGACTAGCAAAAAGATGTCTGGTGGGAACATTTCACCGTTGAATAAAACATTCCCTTGGGAAATACATTGCTATTTGAGTTTGTATTTTAAGGCACCGTGTATCTTCAGAGAAGCCAAACAAGATCTCCTTCTCTCTTTAAAAATTCTAAACCTACAAACAGTAGCCAGTTTCCTAAGAGACTGGCTGTTAATTCAGGAACTATAATTTCATCACTGTTTGGAAAGACTGGAACTGGAAAGCAATATTGTTGATAATCAGGTCTCAGGAAAAATTTGTTTTCCACAGGGGTAAATACTTTTTGTTTGTTTGTTTCTCTTATGTAACTTTTCCTGCCCAGGACATGCAATCCTATTTTGAACTATGAGAAGAAGATATTGCAGCAGTAAAAATGTTGGCTTAGAATTAATTTAGTTCATAAATCTAGACAACCCTTTCTCCCATTTGAAAGACAGTTAGCAAGCTGAGAATCAAAGCCATAAAATCTAAGGTTTGTAAGGCAAGAATGAGTTATTAACTATCCTTGGAAAGTTGTGAAACTGACCTCTAAAGATTACCTTAAAAAAAAAAAATCAGCATGAACAAAGAGAACTTCTCTTCAAACCTTAGTTACAGGAAAGATAGAAAGAAATATGCTGACAGCATTTAGCTTAGGCCTGGGACAGTCTCTTCCGCCTTCAGTTGAGATGCTGAACCTTTGCCAAGGGCAATAAAGAATTGAAGGTGAAGAACTGACCACAGTTAATAGACTGAGAATCTGACTACTTTCTTATGCTCTCTCTATTCACTGTGACTGCATGAGAGTCATGTGTACAATCACCTGAGTATTCTTCTGCCTTCCCACATGGTAATAAATATTTTCTGTATAGTGCACCACTCCAGCATACCACTAATGGAGAGTGACTGTCCAGCATACCTGTAATGGAGAGGCTCATATGAAAACTATCTACACTCACAGGAGCACATTTGTCACAGAACTATGCACTGGGACTGTCACAGGACATTAAGCACTGGGAGTTTAATGCTGTCACATATGGAGGATTTATTAAAATAGCTCACAGTTTTCTTTAACTTTCTAACAGTGGCCTAGAAATTAAACATATCATCTCATCTAACCTCATAAAAATGAAAGAAAAATAAAAGCTTTGGTTTTTTTGTCCTCGTTTTTGTTTTGGCAATAAAACCCTTTGCTTGAACCAATACAAAGAAAATTAAATTTCATGGTAGGGAAGGGACTTTCCATGGGGACAAGATCGTCTTCACAGCTCTAGGGTCCAGTCTGTGAGACAGAAATTATGAAAGAGAAAGAAAAATTTAAGCTAGAGCTGTTGCTGCCTCTGTTCAAGAGGTAGCAGATTTTTACTTTGGATTCTACCTTATCTCTCACATGGATTCTTCTAGTCTTTGGTTTTAAGCAAGAACTGACTCCATGACAGCAAACACTTCAAATTTTAAACCCTATTACAAATGCATTGACACAGTCTCTCTGTTCACCTGAATCTGCATATTTCCCTATGGGGACTTGCAAAATTCATTTGGAAAATTTTGAACATTTCTGAAATATATAATAAGGAAACATGGCACTTGGAGAATGATGTCCTTAATTAAACAGGGTAGTAACTCCTTTAGTATGTATTTTTCTTAAAAACATAGAGTGCTCATATGTAAGAAATTCTCAGAAGGCGACATGCAAAATAGATTTTAAATTGTGCATAGCTTTCTGGGTCTCCATGGAGGAATGAAGTGTTCAGAATGAGTAACAGTGGCAGAATTGGGCTGTAATGTTTCTGCATATCTTAAATTCTTACATGGACTTTGGTAAAGACAAACAGCTTTTAGAATTTAGATTTGGAGCCAGACTATAATTGCTTCTGAGTTAGGGACCTGGTATTGGACTTGTACCCCCCTCTACCTACCCCTCTTCTAATTTCATTTTCAAGAATAAAGAAAAAGAAGATTTGGATCAACATCGCAGCACAAAAACGTGGCAGCTTAAAGGCAATGGTAATAATTTTCTTATTTCAGAATTCCCTATGAGATTTTGTTAAACAATTTCTTGAAGCAACAGTGGTAGAAATCAAGTTTATTTGACAGCTAGCAGCTGCTTATACACACCTTTTAGTCTTCTGGGATGCCTTTCCTTCTTGCATGATTGGCAGGGCTGGAGGATGCAGTAAAGCTCTTGTCACCCATATAAAAGTGTGCCACTCTTTCACTTGGAAGTGTGGGCAGAAAGGTTGAATGTTGTTGTTAAGTTTTATGGAGAGTAATTCAGCGTTGAAATACATGCACAAGTTGTTACGGTGTATGGAGTGCAGTTTAGTCTAAAAAAAGGCAATGTACAGTGACTTGGCTTGTTAAAAGCCTGCATGCCTCATCCCTCACTATAAATGTCACTGCTATCCTTTCTGGTATTTAATACCTTAAATTCTGTCACGTTTCCTGTTTTGTTTCTGTCAAGAAAATCAAGAGATTCATACAGCTAGTTAGCAAAGTAATCCTTCTCATTGTCAAAACACTGTAGGCCTCGTGGTAAAAAAAAAGCAAACTTAAAGAATCTGATATTTTAAACAAGTTTATCAGAAGAAGTATTTCTAATAAATTGGTACATTTTTTTTTACTCTAGTTTTGATGATAGTGATAATTTTCTGTGTGCTCTAGGCTTTGAATGTACAAAATAAAAACCGCTTCAACTGAGGAACTGTCACGTTGCAACTACTCCTAGAATGTGCGTAAATGGTTAATTATAAATGTTTGAGGCCACATTTGATATTTCTGCTTTGTGAGTGAGGTATTTTGAAATTCCTCATCTGTGCTGAGAAAGGTGATTAAAGGTACCATGATTATTTGCATCAGGTTCCAGGCCTGTGTTGTTATTCCTGTGCCTTGTGAATTCAGCAAAATATTACTATTACATCCTTCTAACAATAATTATTAGTAGTTTACTTTACCGGTGGTCATAACAAAATTATTGAAGCTAGTTCTGTGGTGGGACAGTAATAACGTGCAGGAAAACTTAGAGTGTGTTAGCTGCGATACATCCTCTTATCCTCTGTTTTGTGTTGGGTCTTTTATTTTCCAGTTACGTATTTGTCAGCCTAATTCCTCAAAGATTTCTGCCATATGGACTCACACCACTGGATCTAATGGAACAATTCATGTTTTGCATTGATTTAAGACAAGATAGAAACTGAGCTAAAATGAGAAAAACATTGCTTAGCTATTTGCTGGAATGTTATCTCATATCAATTTCATAAAAGTCTCCTTTGCAATGTCAGTTGAGTACTTGAATGCCCAGATACCTTCCTCATGCTGAGAAACTTAAATGATATGCTTTTGATTTTCATGTGCACTAGTGAAACCTCATTTACATTGTTGTTTGCAAATTCTTGAAAAGCCACATATTGACGCTGATGACAGCTGCTGCTGCTAAAGTTTGGATTTCTGTCAGGCCACTCTTTCTTTGTATGGTTTTCTCACTGCTTAAGGAAGCAAACAATGCTACTTTGAGTTATTTTTGGAGATATTTTCTAAGCTTGCCTGATCATAAACTGAATGTAGATGAGAGATATGGTGGCTATGTTACGATGAAAATAGGTTTCCTGGGAGAAGGAAATGGTCATATATATGAAGCCAAGTCTTCAAGGAAAACTTGAAAAATGGAAAAAAGTCTTTCAGGACATTATTCCAATTTACTGATACTCATCTTTAGTGGATTGATTCCAGCTCTCTCAGTAAGGATGACCATATTCTACTTGAACTAAGTTTTATCAGATGACGTTTAAGTTAAAGCGAACCCAGAGTGAGCTACTACTCAAAGCAGAAAAGTGTATTATATAAATCAGGCAGAGAATAACCTTCTTTAGATGACCACATACTTTTCAGTCCTCTTCATTTTTTCAAGACTTTATCATTCATATTTGCTAAATTAATAGAAAAATAAATCATGCTTTAATTACTGCTCTTCTAGGGTTTTTTTAATTCATCTTCAGTATCCCAATGTCTTTTTTTTTGACCACTTAGCTCTGTCTCTTCTTTATGAATGGTGCCTCTGATACTTGTTTCCCACCTATGTAATTAGAAATAGTCAGAGCATAAAGGTTGTTATGGTAGACAGTTAAGTTTTAAAGATCAGCAATAACTTACTGAGATTATTGATATTGCATCTGCATTCTTTATCAAGAGATTTCATTTGTTTTGAAAAACAGACTGGAATTTCAATAACAGGAAGCTGACTGCATTTATAAGGAAAAGAATTTTTGGACTCTGGGTATATTTTTATAGGAACTAAATAGGAAGGTGAATCATTGGTGAAGAAGTGACTCTTTTCTTTGTAATTTGATTTCTGAAATTAGTAACACAGGGATCTGCACAGGCTAGATTGATGGGACAAGGCCAGTGGTATGATGTTCAACAAGGCATGGTGCCATGTCCTGCATTTGGGTCACAACAACCCCAAGCAACACCACAGTCTGGGGGAAGAGTGGCTGGAAAGCTGCCCAATAGGTAAAGGACATGGGGGTGCTGGTGACAGCAGCTGAACATGAGCCAGCCGTGTCCAGGTGGCCAAGAAGGCCGGTGGCATTCTGGCCTGTACCAGCAATAGTGTGGCCAGCAGGACCAGGGCAGGGATTGTCCCCCTGTACTAGGCACTTGTGAGGCCACACCTCAAATCCTGTGTTCAGTTTTGGGTCCTTTGTGACAGGCGGGACATTGAGGTGCTGGAGCGTGTCCAGAGAAGGGCAATGGAGGTGGTGAAAGGTCTGGAGCACAAATGTCATGGAGAAAGGGGTTAGGGTAGCTGAGGGTATTTAGCCTGGAAAAAATGAGTCTCAGGGGTGACTGTATTGCTCTTTACAACTTGCCAGAAGGTTGCAGTGAGGTGGGGGTTGGTGTCTTCTCCAGGTAACAAGCAATAGAATAAGACAAAATGGCCTCAACATTTTCCAGGGAAGGTTTAGATAAGACATTAGGAAAAATTAATCATGGAAAAAGTTGACAAGCATTGGAACCAGCTGCCCAGGGACATGGTTGAGTCACCATCCCTGAAGGTATTTAAGAGACATGTAGATGTGGCATTTAGGGACTTCATTTAATGGTAGACTTGGCAGTGCTGGATTAAAAGTTTGACTAGATGATCTTAAGGGTCTTTCCTAACTTAAACAATTCTATGATTTTAAAATTTTATCATTAGATTTGGTGATCACAAGTGTTCAAAATCACAAGTAGATGCTATTATTTCAAAGTAAAATAAAAGACCATATTTCCTTTCTTCAAATAACTTTTACTGTTTGAGCATTTTTTGCCAATCTTGAGTTAAAACATTTTTATGAAGTACGAGTTATTTCAAGAACATTTTTATTTGTAAGATAATGATTTGTCCAAAAAGAATATGTGTCTGTAATAGAGCTTCTTTTTCTTTGAGGCACATGCATGTTTCTTCCTCAGACACCCCTGAGGATGCTTCATTGCTATGACTCAAAAATATAAGAATAAAATCAGTGGGTGTATCTCTCAATGTTATCCACAAGATGGGAAGCTAACTAAAAATTTTAAAACCCTACTCCTGTAAAACTATTCCTTTTATGGGATGATCTTTTTTTTCCTTCTTGCCTTCTTTTTTAAAAAAAAACTTAAAATTTACGGCAGAGGATCTCAAAGCAACTGGAAGAATTAGGTACCCTCTATTTCACTACTAGAGGCAAGAATCTTACATCAAAGAAAAAGTCTATTATATTTAGGGCATATAGTTTGGATCCAGGTACTCAATTCTTCCCATTACCCACTTTATAGAAAGATATTCCCATCCCCCCTGTAAGTTAATTAAATAATTTTCTTATAGTCAGCCCATTATAATTGCCCTTGCTTTACAGAAGCTCTGATTTCAGTTCCTAGCAGGCAGAGAGGACTGCCTCCTCCCAAAAAGCAGTACCAACTTGTAAGGAGTGCAAGGCAAATCTGTACTTCATTCTCCCACTGGACACTACAATGTCGTGTTACTCACAGGCCCTTTGAACTTCTCAGCTAGAATAAGTAGAGACAGCTTAATTATGGCACCTGGTTATAGAGAAGGATGAATAGAAGAAATAGTCACAATAAAAGCAGCAGATCATGGACTTTCTTCTTAGTAAAATGTAGTAATTGCAGCTCTTGTGAGTAATAACAGTCCATTTGTAAGTACTGGGCTTCTTTCCTTAGTGAGGAAATACTATATCCACTGTTCCTGATTACAGTGTATTATAGTATCTTATACAGTATCCATGTCTGAGATGGAGAAATAGAAAAAGATGCTTTCCTGGAACATAAATCAGAATCTCATACAAATAAATTATTTATGGTAGTTGCATTTGCCTAATTCAAACTAGTGTTGCAGTCGCTGTCAAATTGTCAAATAGTAAAGTATTCTTACTTAGTCATTTTGATAAAACATACTGTTCTCTGAAACTGAATGGCCTTCCAAATATGCTGTAAAGTAACTGAAAAATCTACTAGATTTCCAGAGATAATACAGTCCCTATTCCTGGTCGTTAACAATCTTCATGGATATTTCACTTGTAATGGAATTCGTTATAGTCAGTCTAATGAAACAATAGTGTTCTGACATGTTCCAAAACCCTCCCTGATATTTCACTGATTTCCAACACTTTAAATTTATGTTATACCTAAAAAAAGTTCTTGACTTGCACAACCAAAGAAAAAAAAGGAAAAAAAATGAGAGCTTGAAGAATGATGTAGATTTGTTTTCATTATTTATTTCTAAAACATATAAAAATGTCATAATTTTACCTAGGGCATTTTGATAGTAATTGGTTAGTCAAACGCTGACGAAACAACCTCTTTCTCAGGTGGCTTACATATATTCCTAAAAACAATAGATATAAAGTTAGTTTAAATGATTTTGAATGCATGTGCATACTGCAGTTTGCTAGCCAAAATACTTATAAATTATTTTTTTCTGTCCCTTCAAAGTTTAAGCTCTATCTTCTTAGCAGTCAAAATGCTGGTCAAACATGATCTGTTTCAAAAAGTAAAAATACAATTTAAATATTAACTCATTTCACAAAGAGTTTTTAAACATTATCTGTCTTATAAACCATAGATGTAAATAACAATATAGAAACTTCTTTCACAACAGAATTGCATGTAAATGGAAATTATTTATTAAGTTACTGACATTCTTTAAATGCGTGTCAGTGTTCTCATTAATGACAATGCTGTCTGGTTAGAACAAGTGTAGTAGTGGAAGACAGAGGACCGTTAACTGGCCTTTTAATCTTCCAGTCATATTTTTCTGGATATTAGGATTATGTTTATGACAGAATTAAAATTTTGCATTTCCTAATATCCTGTTTTCCTTCCAGGTTTTTGGAGACCAAAATCAAGGAGCAGTTTTCCTACGTGAATTTACATTGATTCGGAGAGAAAGTCTTCATGATGATTTCCTATCTGATTTGCTGAATAACCACAAAACAGAAGACCCGGTAGGAATCTTCTATTATTCGAAAACATTTTATAAGAAATTATTGCAGAAATACAGATATTTGTCATAGATCTTTCATTCTGCCTCATTAATCTATGGACAGTAACAAAATTAGATTTTTTTAACATAAAAGTGTTACCCTAAAAATATTGTAAATTCCATGTAAATAAATACTCGTTCATAGGGAGGCTTCATGGGTGTCAGTGCATATGAGGCTTCATTATTTAAAGACAAACTTTTTCAAAAGACACACAGATTGGGCTTTCTAATGGTAATTTTTCTTATTCAGAGTTTTGGCATTCTAATTTGTTACCATTGTTTGCTTTGTACATGCAAAGGGAGATTAACTTTCATTAAATATGAATGAGTAAAGATAACTTTATAGCTTGTGTGAAAAAAATAATGCTTTGAAAGGAGTAATTTTATTAAATGAACCAAGAAATTTAACTAACAGGGAAAACAGTTTTATGAAAAATATATTTTCACTCTCTTCTTTATATGCTTGGCAAGGTATGTATTTCAGGTCTGAAGGATTTCATGTTGTCTAGCAGCTGATATTTTTGAAGAAAAGAATGTAGAAGTAAATAACTTGGGAGTCATGCTTAATCAGTCTTTAATATGAAATGATACAAGCCAGCTGATTTTAAACTGCAGCAAATTTGCTCTACCAAGATGATTAAGGGACTAGACCATCTCTCTTAACAGGAAAGGCTGAGGGAGCTGGGCCTGTTCAGACTTAAGAGGTGACTGAGAGGGGACCTATCAATACATACAAGTATCTGAAGGGTGGGTGTCCAGAGGATGGATTTGTGGTGCCTAGCAATAGCACAAAAGGCAACAGGCACAAACTGACACACAGGAAGTTCCACCTGAACATGAGGAAGAACTTCTTTACTGTACAGGTGACCAAGCACTGGCACAGGTTGCCCAGAGGTGTTGTAGAGCATCCCTCCCTGGAGATATTAAAGAACTGTCTGAACACAATCCTGTGCAATACGCTCTGGGATGACCCTGCTTGTGCAGGGAGGTTGGACCAGATGACTCACTTTGATTTTCAGTCTTACCTCTTCTATGATTTGGTAAACTTTTAGGTCTGATATTTTCAAGAGCTGATACACCTTGCTGTCTAACAGATTGTGGTTTAACAGAAGCAGTGGCTCATTAGCATCTGATATTACCATGAATTGGTGATGTATTTTAGGGATGAAATACTTTATAGAATTGAGTATTTATTTGCTCTGAAGGGTAGAGTGATTCTAGAAATTTGTGTTGGCACAGCCATGCATAGCCCCTTTTTAATCAAATTTTACCTTTCTTAGGTTATCTTTCTTCATGTGTGAGGGAATGTTACCCAATTATCACAGGTGGGAGTGTGTAGAGCTAGGACTTCAGAAGAATGGGGTGGATGTCTTTTGATAAGTCGTACTGCTCAGGTCAAAGAAACTAGTTAACAAAAGTAATGAAGGTATTAAACAATCAACTGTGTTTTTCCTAACCCATCTGCTCTCAGACAAGTTGTCCTTAGTACTTTACTACTGCTAAAAGAAATTTCAGATTAGTCAAAATCAGCACTTTGTTCTACCATTTTGGGTAATTTTACAGAAGTTCAGGATTTTATTAAGCAACTGCTTTGCTGCTACAATGCCTGTAATTGTTCTTTAAAACCATTTATTTTCTGTGGTCCAGAGAAGAAAATGGCACTTTATTACAATTCTGTCAGTACTGGTACCAGTGATTTGTTGTTTTTCTGAGCTGTGCTGATCGTATGCATGTTTATAAGTATTTTATGTTCACACAAGCAGAAAGTACTCTGCAAAATATTCCTACATTTCACTTCAAGGCAGTGGTCTTTTTATCCTTTTTAATTACTTTCACAGGGATCCTGTGACATTCCTGTGATCTTCTTTCTGTGCAGTTATGAGTGCTTGAGAGCACATCTACACTGAATAGTCCCCAGAAAATATGACTTTGCAATCTTCATTTACATATGACTTAAAGAACTTCTTTACTAACCTTATCTCTCTGTGATGCTGTCTTTTACTACTGAAGCAGATAATGTTTTCGCTGCATGACTGATTTGGTAAGCAACTGGTAGCATGGAAGAACTTGAAATAACTTTTTGGTGTTTTGCCTGACATATTTTAAGTGTATGTGACCTGTTCACTGTGTGCTATGTAGTCTATTTCAAAGACAGGCACTAGTTTCAACCAGGGCTTTTCTTTAGCACTTATTCCAAATTTTTGCTTCATAAATACTAGTGAATTGGTTTTCCAAAATCTTGGTAGCATATACAGGATATTGTTCCTATTTTATGGATGTGGATTCAAAGGTTCATAGACATTAAGGTCAAAACCATCTACTTTTCTTGAGTGCTCTCTTTTTTTTTCAATTTACCTCACATGACACAGCACTAAGTTGAGAGGAGAACTATTGACCTCAAATGCAATCCTGACTGCTCATCATCTTGTCTATCAACAGGTAAGGTATCTTCAAATCAAAGTACATGATTACTGAGGTATCAAAAAAAATGCTGCAAGTGATTCAACTGTAGTGATACAAAAATTGTTACAGAAGCAGCCATAGAGTATAATTTTCCAGAAAAGAAAGCACAAATTGTATTTCAGAATCAATCATTCTCAATTCATAGGACCAATCATCTTTTTCCTTTAATTTCTGGTGAGATAATGGTGTATCTAATGAGAAAACCTATGTAAAACTGTTTTTCTAATAAATGAAACACAAACAGCCTCTTTTATAATAGTTCCCCAATAAATCTCCCACTCTGGTTCTTTTTAGAAGTCTTGTGACTCACATAAGGTGGGCTTTTCTGTTTGCATCTTTTCAAAACTGGTGTGCACACAGAGCCTCAGTTTAAGCTGGACAGCTAATGTTTTAATTATCATTTAAAATGTCTTTAAACTTTGTATTTTCCCTTGATGAAGACATGAATTGACTTGATGCTTTCTGAGAAAATTCAGGCTGGCGATCCATATTTTTAAGTTATTCTCTGAAGTATGTATCTTCACTGCTCTTAAAATGACCACTATTTTTGTGGGTAGCTGAGAGTATCCAAAATGGTTGATTCACTTCTGATGTTGAAAAGTAATATCCCCATAACTCCACAGCTATTTGGGCGAAGGCATGTACTTCAGAGGCACCAGATAAGTGTTTAATAGTATAAGAGAATGGCCACCATCAGCAAGCAGACTTATATAGCTTCTGGGTGTATGCTTTAAAAGCTGTTAGCAGTGATGCTAAAGTAAGGCCTTGCAATTCTCAGCAAAAGTTGGAGAGGTCAAAAGAGCTTTTGTTTTCCAGTCACCAGTTACTTAAATAAAGATGTTTAGTGAGGAAATGCATTACCTGCTTGTAAGGCAGTTTTAAGCAATTGTTTGCAAGATGGTGTTTTACAAAATACAGGTTAACCAAAATATATTGGATTGTTATATTCAGTCCAATGAAAAAAGAGGCTTTCTATGTAAAGGCCTATGTAATTCAAAGTCTTGGTCTTTGAAATAACTCATAGAAATCCTTTCCTCATCTTTCAGCTATATTTCCAACCTTGGAGAAAACGTGATTTAGCCTCTTAATACTCTAGCCATTTTTTCTTACTTTCCCTTTCAATATAAGCACTAAACCCCAAGCTTAATGGTGTAGCTCCATCATCATTTTTGTCAGGGAGAAAATTACTAGAAGGCAGAGGAGGGTTTATATTTTTATCATTTTCTGTCTTGTTCAAAGTCAATAGCTGAGATTACACTAACAAAATTATTCAAAGGAAGCCCCTGAGGTATATTTCACAATTCCTAAGTTATGGCGTTTTTCCTACTTCTTCTGGGGAAAAAAAATGAAAATAATTTAAGAACTTGGGGAAAATAATTTAAAATATAATGGATTTAGACAGAAAACATAAGGTTCAGGAAATTCCTAGTTTAAAGAATGTCTCAAGGACTATATTCCTGCAGTTTTGGGGAGGTTCCTATTTATGTGTTCCTGCAAGTCAGGGATGATACTTTTGGGTATTCAGGAATTCTGAGGTAACTCTATAAAAAGTATCTGTTTCACTGAGCAATTATTTAAAACCTCAGATTAAATCCAAAGTTTTCTCTGCTGAGGTCTGATTCTGAGATAAAGTTATTGTCTAGAATTTCTCGACATCATTATGAAGTAAGAGAAAAGCAAGCCATGTGAAACATGAAGGAAACCTAGATGTATATCTAAACTTCTTTCCCAGTTGATTCTGATATTTAGAATTTATTGCTTGTGCATTTTAGATGGAACGGTTAGTTTTCAGAATATAATTATCATGAACATTATATTTATTCTATTTTTGAGCCATACTGGTTTTTTCCTTTGTACTCTGAATTATTTATGTGTAGTAGTACATTGTACTCTAAATATATTATGTATAACAAGAGAGGATCCTGAGCCTGTTGACTAAGGAATTTCCAAACTTCTCAGCTAAAAATCACATATCTCTAAATGGTTATAAAATGATGCTGCAGAATCCAGATTTGAGCTCCTCATGGATAGGAAATCACCAGACTACAGGAATTACATGCCCTGCCCCATGCAGCTGCTGACATGACAGATAAAGAAAAATCCTTGGATGATAGGAGAAGCTCTCCTCTGACTAGCTTTACCTTGTATTTGCTTTTTATAGGTAAGAGATCTCTCTGGTGCAGGTTAAGACAGTCCTATGTATGCTGCTACTGCTGATCCAATTACTTGAAAATAGTTATTGCTAAACTATAATATTGACCTAAGTATTTTGAAGTATAAGGCAGAGCTGTCTGTATTTTTACTTGCTCCCAGAGATCAGGAATTATTTAAGATTGTTTGTTATTTTCTCTGGAAAATAATCCCCTCAGAGAAATCTAAATCACAAGTGTTTTGGAATGTTTCTCAGTTTATATTTTTCATAATTGCTATTTTTTTCCTCCAGATGATACTGCCTTAAGATAAAAGTTTTTGTCTCAAAGGTTTACCTGCTTTTAACAGGGAAAGTATTAATTATGTTCAGAGATCTGTGGATCATCTAAAATAAAAGTTAGGATGGACCACTGGCATTTGCCACTTAAACCTGTATGTCTACAAGTACTCAGATACCAAAAGATTTGAATACATTCTTGTCCATCTTTCTGACTGCCTTTTAATAATTTCATCCATTTAAAAATAGAAACATGACCATTGAGTTTTTGGATCCCTAACTGTTCCTATATTTTTCTTTTAGAAAGCCAATCAATGCACCAGTACTCAAAAAAAAAAAAAAAGAAAAAAAAATTTAAAATTACATTCCGTAGCTTTGAGTCTAGGTCCCACAGCTGCCAAAACTGTCCCATGACTGAATCGAGTGCTGGTGTTGAGACAGGAGAAAAAGAAGCCATTTTTAGAAGGACTGAGTTGTAAGCCTTGCCCACATTAGGAAGATGAAAAATTGTAATGCAACCAAGCCATTGTTTGTGTAATGATACGGAACACTGTTTGGTCTACCACAGTACTTAAACAGAGTTAAATTTATGCATATCTGTTCCAGATCACTCTCTTCTACAACTGAAAATTTTCCTAGAGTCTATCAGATTAAATAGCTTTTCTGTTTGCCTCACTGAAGTATGGGAAGCTTTTTTTTCATTACACTGTTTCCACTCTATGTGAGCATAATCCGAAAAGCTGGTAGCTTGTTTTGCATTAATACAATATGTGGGTGTTCTCTGTGTGTGGAAGTCTTACTTCTGTGCATTGTAATAGAAGTCTTTTGAAACATAGTGTAAATTGTTCAAGAAGAAATTTAGAATAGTTATTACAACAAAATATGTATAAGTCTAGCTTTTCAAAGCAAGGACTCAACATCACTGTCTTATAACGTGTCGCTTCATTAAAATGAGCAATTCCTCTTTTTTATATAATTGGCAAAATTTATATAATAGGTTCTATGGAATTCATTAATTAACAACAACAGGTGAAGGGTATGCCTCAGGTAGATGGAAGAGTAATATAAAAGGTCTCTAGAAAGTAAGACAGCATACTGACCTGAGATAATCCAAACTTCCTCTTCTACCTGAGATCATGAATTTCACCTTGACTTGTTCTACAGAACGCAAAACAGTGTAAGAGCTATAATCTTTTAACAGCTGCTGCTGATTAAATTAGTAGCTCATTTAAAGGTTTTATAGGAAGGTACTCCTTTTTGTTGGACTTAGACTACATCCTTGACTAAGAATACCTTTTTCTACTGCTGTGCAAATGTTTGTGATTTTCTGAGTTATAAATATTAACTGATCATGCTAGTAAAAAACGTGATTGCATTGCTTTAGGTGCTTGCAAATTTACCATTCCTCATACTTTCATAATTCTGTGTTAGGGCTGGTATATCTTTAACGTTCTGTTAGTTTTCTTTCTTTGTGAATATATAATATATATTCCATATATGGCTAATTGCAGGTATGTGGATCCCTTTGTCATGTGTATATGCCTATCTAGATAAGCATGTTTGCAACACAAGTCTCAGCAGTCCGAGGTAATGTAGACTTCTTAGCAAATGCTCACTAATCAATTGTTTGAAACAGACTAAAGGAACAACTACAGATTATTCTTTCAGCTTTACATTTTCAGTAGTTACAAAGAGTCTTATGAACCATGGCCTGAGAAATCTTTAGGATCACAGGCTTTCCAAGAGTGCTTCTCTTGCTTTAAAGGTGTACAGAACTTTCTTAGCTCCTCTGAATACAGACAGAGTTTGCAATCAAGACTGCCTCTTGCAGTTCTGCAGACTCTGCCTGCTGTTCTCCACCCCTGGTTAATGCCTCTCGGCATCACTCTAAATGAAAGGACAGTGCTCGTTCACTAGGGCCCAGGCTACCTCCTGAGAATGAGGGTTGGACAATCCAGCCTAGGGAGCTTTAACTGTCTAAGGGAGTTAAGACACTGAAGGGATTAGAGAATGTTAGAAATGCTTAAGCTTCTTCATTTTTGGGTCACACTAAATTATGCAAGAGTATTATTTCTAGAAAACGTATACTACTGAAAAATCACTGTCTGGGTTCCGAGTCTAAATTTAGTTTTCTGACCTAAAAGTAAGTCTGTATGCCTGTGTATTTCCTGACTGTCATGTGGGCCATAGCCTGGCCTGATTTATTAAGTTGCTTCTGGTCTAGGGCACTGACAAAGGGTTTTGGAAACTCCTGCACCTGAACTGTGCAGTAATTACAGTGTCAGCAAAATGCACTAGTGAGTATAGAGATTACACCAATGATCAGAAGGCTTGGATTCTAACATTTTAGTTTCCAGTGCCAGAAAGTATTAGGTATCCTTTCCTTTTCTTTTAATTTGTCTTATTATTTAATTATTTGAGTATTTATTTACTGAGGATGTTAGTGTGATTCTATGATCCTCATCTCATGGTTGCCCTAAAACTTACAGTGATGATATTAAAGAACATTTAGTTTTATAAATGGCTTTGTACAACCATACCTATAGACAAAGCTCATACATTTCCATGCTTATATAAAGAAATCAACAAGTGGGTTTGTAGACCTGAATAAATGCAGGTCAGAATCGAGTGCTTACTTGCAGAAGTGTATTGTCATGTTTCCTCTGCTTCTAGTATCTAGATTTAGCATTGTAAGTACTTGAATAGCTAAGAATGGATGACCAGAGAATCAGAATAAACCCTGAGTTGCTCCTCCTCCATTGCAGTATCAATAAGGACAATGTGGTTTCAATAAACAATTGCCACATGCTGCAATTTTTATATCATGATGAATGTGTTTAATTTGTTGGCATTTTTTAATTAATATTTCATAATTCTTATTAAGTTCTTATTTGAAGGCTACATTCAAGTCAGCTTCATTTTTGTTCTTCTGTGGTTTCCATGGTTCTTCTGTGGTTTCTCTTGCTTGTAGCTTTCAGATTAGCAGTGCAGGCCTCAATCCAAATAGGTTGGCTGTACTTCACTGGAACTTACAACAAGATGTTTGTCAGTCTGATCATACCAGGTTTTTGCAGACTTTTGCAGAAGCAAGATTGTTGGTAGAGTCTGAACAGCAAGTTTATCAGAAAAAATCTGTTACAGGATATAGGACATATAATATCCAACCTTGAAATGACAATCCACTGTAATAGCTTTTCTGCTACACAGAGGCTGTTACTAGAGTGTTATTTCAAAATATATGAATTTATTTTTTGCCTCATTTTGTACAATCTTTTATGCTTACTATAAGCTATCCAAAAAGTCTTATTTATTTATCATTCTACAGAGAGATTACTTTTTGAATGGGAAGCTTATTTCTGTTCCATGTAGGTTTTCACTCTCTGTCATCCTTACCTGACCTCCTTCAGTAGCAAGATTTCTTCCTTCTTCCTCTGCTAGATTAGTGTGGGCTCTGAAATAATATTCTTTTCTGAACGTGAATGTACTGTGATAGCTATTAATTATAATTCCTATTTATGATGAAGATAGGAATGAATCTGCATGAGAATCAGAAGATAGAGAGGTTTGGATGAAAAGGAAGGGTAGGATATTATCCTTCAGGGAATTAATTTTTTTTCAGTGTAGTACCTACCCCTAAGAAAATTCTTTTTTGTGCAGAGATGAGTTTTCCCTATGCTTTCGTGGATCACAGAAATAAATGTGCTGACCATTCTCCATGCAGCGACTTCAGTTTTCAGATGCTGTATACCTTTCCAACTGTGCAGCTTCTGGGCTGGTACCTGGGCCAAGAATTTTATTGAGAATTTATGGGTAGCAAAAGATGGATTTAATGTGTACTCAGAGTCAGTTTCTTCACTTGCTACTGAAGATTTTAGATGCAGTTTTCTACATGATGAGAATTTTTACTTCATGCTGATCCTGTGGAAAAAAATCTGTTGCATTTTTGCATTGCAAGAAAGGTCTGCTGTTATTCCTGCACACATTACTGACCAGCTGTGTTATCGTAATCAGAAATAAACTGTTTTCTTCAGTTCTGTATGATTTAAACTGGAATTGTGACAAAATAGGTTGCAGATTCCATTTGATATATGAGTCTAAACCAACCTAATATATTGTTTTTAAAATCTGTTAAGAAATTTGCCTAAGGACCTGTGAGGGATATTGGATAATCTATGCTTATTTAGAAATTACATGGTTGCTGTATAGTTAAGTGGAATTCACAGAGTGTGAAATATGTGTGCGTGATTTTTTTCTCCTTTTGGTTTTAACATACAGAGAAGAAAATATGGGAGTGATAGATTCTGGAATCAGTTCTATGACCTTTTTATTTCTTGATTCTGCCCGCTTTCCCAAAAAAAAAAAAAAGAAAAGAAATAAAACAAATATACAAACAAAAATAAGTGTATTTTATTTCTTTGTATTAAGCTGGTGAATTTGTTGGAAACCTGATATCCAAAATATACCTTTGATGTAGTATTGTCAGTAATAGCGAGTAATTTTTCAATTAGTAATTAAAAGTCACTTCATTGTTGAGGCTAAAAAATCTAACAAGATGATTTATCTTTAATGAAATTAAAGCTTGAAATGCTTAAAAAGGAGCAAGGAAGGGGAAAAAAAGAATTCTAAAGGGAAAATGTTGTGTATTGGGCAGATATTTGTTCTGTTCTTGTGTTTCAGAAATGGTAGTCTGCTAAACATAGTACATATCACAGGGTTTTTTGAACTTCAGAAAACACAGCTGCATTTTAATTTAAATTGCTACTTTAACAAAAATGACAAATTTACATTATAGCAACATATTTTCAGTGATTTATGCACATATTTTAATTGTGTTAAAAAATGTACTTGCAGCTGCATTTTATCACATCCACATTTCAACATACTGCTGAAAATTCCCACTATTATTATATGCAGACATAGCTCAGTCATTTAGTTTCTTTCAGTGTCTGTGTGTTTAAATGTCCATGAGAAACTGTGTAAAATAATAGCCAAATTATTTTTAATTATATCCTTTTTATCAGTCTTGGCATAAGAATGGAAGAAAAATCACTTCAGCATGCCTCACAGCCTCTCCTAAGAGGGCAGAGGCTCCATCCCCACTGCTTTGCTGGGTTCCTCTCACCTCCAGCCAGCATGGGGGTGTCTACCCTGCATGCAAGGTGATACTCACGCTGTGGTCTGATGTACACAGAAGAGAGGGGCCAATCCCTTCCCAGGGTCTGGGGCTGTCTTGTGCCCACATGCTCAGACAGTGCTGTCCCCCGTTGCTGCCCATGTGCATGGCTGGCCACTTGCTGCACTCTGGGGCCATCCCCCAGAGCTGCTGCCCCGGCCTGTTTGCCCCAGCCTGCACCCCACAGGGTTCTGCCTTCCTGGGAAAGACATTCCTGCTTGCAAATTTCTGTCATGCTCCCTTTGGCTAGCTGGCATGCCCTCAAGTATAAATACTATTCAACAAGAATTGTTTTGAATGTAAATAACAGTGTCCAAGATAGTCATGTGAACTAAACTTTCCTGTCTACAGAAGGTACAGTAGGAACACGTATGAAAGTACAGGCAGAAATGAGATAATTAGTGGCCTAGTTATAAATTGCTTAAAACCACAAGATTGCATCAGGAATTTATTTGGTCTTGCAGGCTGTCATATCTAGGTGTTCACCAGTACCTAGAAATGTAAGACTTCAGTATATTAGTTCTTCAGGAGAGCTGCAATATAAGCAAAAGAAATCAGCAGCAGTGGTTCTGTACTAATTTATCTGCAATGGAAAATGACCTCACATATCAGATCAACTATCTCTAATATTTTTTCCCCTCATTAGGCAACTAAAAATCAAAAGATTGCCATTAACAATTACAATTATGGGAAATCTTTTTCTTTCCTTTTGTTGTAGTTTCGGTAGATGCAGTTAAGTAGCTTGTGGATCTTTGACATTATTTTAACTAAAAAACATTGCTTATTATAACAAGAAATGCTTTTGACAATGTCTTCAATGGCTTTGAAGCCTACAGTAAAATGTATTGCTTGTTGTCTGGTAGTGGTTACAGAGCACCATCAGATTGACATCATTCCTGTTAAGACACATGTTTGAGGAAGAACAATTTGTCCTTGACTTTTACCTGAGTTCTGCAGAAATAAAAAGCTATCTTATTCTATTTTGAAATTCCATATAAATGTATGGTTGTGAACATATTGTTTATAATAATTACATGAATAATACTAATAAAATATTTGAATACACATAGAAATTAACTCCTCTTTCCCTCTGTATTTTTTTTACATTGATAGCAGTTAAACCCTGGTTAAAAGTAATAAAAAATAGCCCCCCCCCAATTTTATTATTAATAGCCTCCGTAGCAATCA
>VXAZ01008176.1:6826-32988 GCA_013399875.1 Gymnorhina tibicen | reverse complement strand
CTCTAAGGTTGTATTACAAGATTATGTTGATCCAGTTCTGAGTAACTATGGTTGTTTTCCTACATTTGTCATTTTTAGGATAAACAATTCAATAAAATCAACCTGCTTCAGATTGTTCAGTCTTTATTACAATAACTTGTCAGTTGCACACGTTTTATTAAAATAACTCTTAAGATGATTTTATAAAGAAAAGAATAAATACAACGTTCACAGTTGAAATACAAATTCTAGTGCATAATTTCTTAAACAACAAAAATTCAATCTGAAATGTTCAATAGATTTTATCAGAATATACAAAACATGTCACAAAATCAAAAACCAGTTTCTGTTGTCTAAAAGACATTGCTCTATAGCTTTATCAATAGTCAGATTTCTAATGAGAAGTGCTATACCTAAAGAGATGGAAGATATTTAACAGTGAGAATTCAAAGGAAGAGCAAGTTGGAAGGTTGCAGAACTATGCTTGAAAAAAATTTGGGGGAAATCTTTAAAAGAAAATAATTCTTTTTTCCAAACTTTCAAAGCTGTAAAATGAAAATTCCATTTAGTATCAAGTGTCCTTTAAAAGCAATATCTAATATAGTTTTGTTTTCAAATGTAATGTTATCATCTTTGTTGGAGTCTTTTTTTCCTTTGTATAAAAAAATACACATTTGTGAATACCTTCTGTACAAAGAAGTCTGAATCCCAGATGATGGATTTGCTGTGTACTGGTTGCTATTGCATATTCAGAAAGGGATTCAAGTGAAAATCTCACTGCAGGAATGTTTTTCCCTTTTCTTCTCTCTTGAGAAATGCAATATCATAACTGACTGTGTGAAATGATATATGGTGTGAAATGCCCTCTGAGTTGCAGAGGAGCTGAGTGCTTTAGAGACATATAACCAGATAGTAATGGAGATTAATGAAGATAGATGCATTAAAAAAAGACTGCTGTTAACAGAAGTATTTTAAAAATGTGCCATCATACTGAGAAATTAATAGCCTAAATGTTAAAAAAAAAAGAAAGAAAGAAAAAAATCAAATTATGCTGAGAAGCAGCTGCCTTAATGAATCATCTTCTTAGAGCCTTGATGATCAAGAAACTATGGATATTGGGCATGGAGATGCTACATTAGTTTATCATATCACTCCCACTTCCACAGCAGGAAATTAAATTCTTTAGTAATTTTCTTCAGCATACTGTCAAATATTTTACACAGCTAGCTTTAAATGGCTTAAATAATGGATATAGGAAATTCACTGATAGATTTCTGGCTGATTTATGAGGAACTTCAGCACAAATGATGAAATTCCAAAAGGTGGTCAATGACCTGAAGGAATACCTAGAAAAGGAGCAGTGAATATGGTATAAATGTGCCTGGTGGTGAAGCTGGTGATTAAAGAGTGAGAACATGCTAATGCATGACCATTCAACAATGGATTTAAAAGCTGATGGAAAATACTATTACATTTGCAATCTGCAGTTTTTATTATCTGATTATAAGATATGCCTTTGCCTGAATTAAGGTGCAAACGAGACCATATGGCAAAGCCAACAGTACAGATTTTACTCAACAGTAAATCTAAGGTAGAGAGATAGAGAGAAAAGGAAATGGCAAGGTGAGGAAAGGAGAAAGAGAGAGAGAGAGAGAGAGAGGGAGAGAGAGAGAGAGAGAGAGAGAGAGAGAGAGGTTAAGCGAAGATATCACCACTGTGTGGATTCCTGCAGCGGTGGGGATGCCTGAATCAATCTTCTACAGGTACCACTTTTATACAGTCCATGTCCCAGCTATCCATGGGGCCTAGGTGCCACTCCCATATCTTAAGATGGCAAGTTTATATAAGCACGTGCTTCCTTGCCCACAGTTTGCCACAGTGGGAATTTTTGTCCGGGCACTAACCAAACCTTAACCTCCATTAGGCCTGGAGTTAGCTCCTTCCTGCTCTGTTATCTGTGTCTATCTCAAGTTCCTGTTGTGGTGGCTTATTTTCTGGGAAGTTCCTTCTTTGACAGTGTTTTGAGACAGTTAACTACATTCTTGTAAGTCCTTACAGCAGTTCAGAAGGCAGCTCAGATAAAGGAATATTGGTGGAACTTGAAACCTGTCTTGGCAAGCACACGTGTGCTTGTGAGATTGTGCTCTCAGCCTGCAGAATTGATAATTACTCCCTGAATGTGGTTTTGTCAAGAAACTGCAGAATGAGAACTTCATAGATCCATCTGCTTTTATTGATTAGATTAATTGCAGGATAAGTGAAAAGGTAGTTCTAGATATCCAATTGTATTGAGTGGGTGTGGCAAGATTTTGAGGCTGCAGGGATGACTTCTGCTAGAAGCTGCCAGATGACTCCCCTGTGTCTGATACAGGCAATGCCAGCTGACTTCAAGAAAGACCTGCTGCTGACCAAAGCTAAGCCTGTCAGTGACAGTGGCAGCACCTCTGTGGTAACAGACTTAAGAAGGGGGGAAAAGAAACCCAACTGGGCAACAGCAGTTGCAGCCAGATGAGCAAGAATATGACAGAACCAGCCCCTGCAGACACCAAGGTCAGTGTAGGAGAGGGCTGAAGTGCTCCATGCACCAGAGCTGAGATTCCTCTGAAGCTTGTGATGAAGACCACAATGAGGCAGCTGTGCCCCTGCAGCCCACGGAGGTCCACAGTGGAGCAGATACCCACCTGCAGACCACAGAGGACCCCACACCGGGTGGACCTGAAGGAGCAGGTGGATGCCTGAAGGAGGCTGGGACCCCTGGAGCAGGACTATGGCGTCATGGAAAGAGGAGCCCAAACATAAACAGGTTTTCTGGCAGGACTGGTGACCCCATGGAGCACCAACAGTGGTTTCCCCAAAAGACAGCACCCTATGGAAAGAACCCACACTGAAGAGGTACATGAAGAACTGCAGCCTGTGGAAGGACTCATGCTGATACAGTTCATGGAGGACTGCTTCCCATGGAGGGACCTCATGCTGGAGTAGGGGAAGAGTATGAGAAGTCCTCCCCCTGTGGAAGAAGGAGTGGCAGAGACAATGTGATGAACTGACCAAACCCTCATTCTTTATTCCCCTGAGCCTCTTGGGGGGATGAGATAGAGAAAATCAGTAGTAAAGCTGAGACTGGAAAGAGGGCAGGGGTGGAAGAAAGGTGTTTTAATATTTAATTTCTCATTACCCTGCTCTGATTTCATTGGTAATAAATTAAATTAATTTTCCCAATTGCCTGTGATGGCAATTACTGGGTGATTTCTTCCTATTCCTTATTTCAAACCAACAAGCCTTTCATTGTATTATCTGTCCCCTGTCCAGTTAAAGAAGGGGTGTGATGGAATGGCTCCAGTGGGGCACCTGGTATCCAGTCAAGGTCAACCATACCAACATATGACCCTGTATGGAATGACCATATAAAAAATGTTAACAGCAGTTTTCCTTGTGCTGTATCTCATTCTCCATGAAAAGGACAAGGAGAATCTCTCCCACGGTAGCTCTTCACTAGTAGGGAATTTTCCATTTTCTGAGCCTGAGAGAACAGTTGCTTTGTTGGAGCCAGCTGGCAAGATTACCTCTACCATAAATATACAGGCCAAGTAACTATACTATGGAACATCATTTAGGGACAGATTTTCCAGAACACTTACTTGTAGATAACAGGAATGGATTAACCAACTCGAGATCTATTCCTCTATTTATCAGACGAAAGTAGCTTGTCCCAGAACCTTTACAATCTGCAACATCTATAATTTGGTAATTCTTGAAAAACACCATTCAGATGTGCACAGAAATTACCTGCATAAGTCTTGTAAAATAATACAGTGCCAGAAGAGTGTCATAACACTTGGAAAGGGACATGACAATACCTGCAGCAGAGGTATTTTACAGATTTAGACTTTTTTCCCTTCCTTAATTAAAGATAATCAGATATGGTTTTTTCCTCCTACATTTACCTTTGTGGTCTTTGACTGAGTACTGTTGGACAAGCTAATGTATGTTTAACTTGGACAAGACAATCAAGACAAGGTGCTATGAAATCTCTTAAACCTTTTTTTGCCTGCTTGTTAAGTGGGAGATGATCTTTGTGGGTCCCTTCCCACTTGGGATAGTCTATGATTCTCTAACAAATATTAGGTTTAATTGGTATGAACCATTCAAGTATTTCTGCTTTGCAGCACTTGCAAGATACCTTATTTTAAATGGGTATCAAAGAGCAATTGCAGGATCTATTCTTTCAAGATATCTCTTTCAGTGGAACATAACAACGATATAGAAAAAACAAGGAATTATGCATCTGACTGAAATGAAATAAAATCTCAGGTTAAGTGTAGAAAGCATTTCACTTCGGTTTATTTTTTTTTTTAGTGATAAAATTATGTTTCTTCCATGAATATTGTACGATAAATCAATGTTTCATAAAAGCACTCTCGTTTTTGTTAACTGGACTTTGATCTGAGTTCCTTCTTTCATTAGAGTGCATTTGCTCAGACTCTTAATCTTGTTTTTCCATGTAATCCAGTCATTAACCTTCTGGGCATCTGAAGCACAGATTGCAGTTCATAAGGAACCCTCAGTTCCTACCTTTGTCCGTCAGATTAATTTCCCTGAATTTCCCCACATGTATACCTGAGTGCCCGGGCTGAGCTCAACTCTAAAGTATACTGGGTCAAGAAGCCTGGTACTTCTTTGAGGACTTTGTATATGCTATGTGAAACAAAACAATTTTTTTTCAATTTTTGTGCCCTAATCTGACTTAAGTTAAAGAGTATTGCATGTATTAGTACAGGTATTAAGTGCATCCTTCTGATTACTCTGAGTAAAACTGTGTTCTCTACATATCAAGTGATTCTGAGAAAGACAGCAATTTTTAATGTGGTTTGCCTAAAAAATCTCACAAGTGGCATAACACTGGGTGATTAGGGTTGTGGTGAATTCATGAGATTAGGGAGCATTATATACAAGCGGTATTGGTAATCACCTATGTAATTTGTAACTAGCATAGCTGCTGCGAAGTCATGAAAAACTTCAAGCTAACTTGGTTTTCTTCTGTATCTGAATTTTCTTTATGAATTTCAAACCACATCCCATTTCTGGGCTTTTAAGAAAATCGTACTTAGTTTCACAAGCTAGGTATGCCTCTGCAGTGAGCCCTCTGCACCAAGATTCTTCAAGACTAAGTGGGGGCTCCCTGAGGTTCTGGATGTCATTTTTTCTTCTTGCAACCACAGAGAACTACTTTTATGTTTTCTCATAATGTTCTGTTGCTTTGACTTACTCAATAGTTGTAATAGCAATACTGCTACTAGCAAGACTAGTAAAAAATCTTTTAACTGACTTTAGGCCCCTAACTCTTTGGTAACAGCATTTGTCGTTAGACTTGCTTGTGATATAACGATACTTGGGTAGAAGCCACCTTACCTATGTGGCCAAAAAATGCACCTTTCTCTTTTCTCCTTTCCTGTGTTACTTATCATAATGAGAGAGCTTTCTCATGTTTTTAAAGAGACTTCATGGAACAGGATTATTCTAACTATGTTTTATAGAAGCCTTGAAATTTCTCTGAATAGCTGTTTTCCCCCCTCGCTGCCCTTGTAAGGGCCCTGGAGGTTCAGGGAAAAGGGAGTTTACTTGCCTCTGCCACTAGATTCAGCTCATGAAACATCCAACCCTGAACTAAGTCTGAGAGGAAGGGGCGGAAAGTACAAAAGCAATAACATGATACTGGTTTCACAGCACTGCCAAATTAATTAAAAAAAAAAAAAAAAACTTAATCTTTGAAGGCTTGTCTTTTATATTGCTCATGAAAAACAGCACTCCCACTGCAAGTTAACCTAGTGTTTTGACACTGTACTTTTATTCCAATGCCACAGGTGTAGCAACACTGGATCACAGACTGGCAATGCTCCCTCTCTGTATTGCAAGGTCCCTGGCTTCTAAAGTTCCAGTGACAGATTGAGTGATATGTTAATAGCAAAAAGAGCTGTGATAAATGTAAGGCCCTCTGTTGTCCTTTCTATTTAAGCTCTTATAGCTCTTTCACTTTGTTTATGATTAGAAAATACTTAGTATGGTATTTAATGCACATTTTTAATCAAGGATGACTTGAACACAGATACTACCTGAAACAATTTCCAGACATTTCAGCATAGTCTATATGATTTGTATTTGGCATTCCTGCTTAGCCACAATTCTGTAATGTTTACCTGAGACCGGACTTTTGCCTTGACAACTTTTCCTCCAGACAATGTAGAATTTTTGAGATTTGTATCCAGCTGCAGATAGCACTTGAATTTTTGGAGAAAGAGAGACAGTTATTAAACTCTGTATGCTTTCAGGGAGAATGCAAAAAGAGAGCTGGTAGTTTGCCTCTTCGAAATTCCTAATCAAGATTTGGGAGTGCACCAACAAAATGGCTAACAAATATTGGAAATTAGGAGGACTTGCTATTTTGTGAAACTAATGAGACCTTATTAGAAATTTAAATAAGTTCTTGGTTACATATGGTTACCTGTGAATACACAGCATAACCCTAAACACCTCAGCTGAGCCTGAAACTGCTCTGTGCTGTTTACATGCACAGAAATCACAGACAGTCCTTGCCTTGGGGAACTGAGAATCCAAAGTACATCAGGAAGAGAAATGCTGATGCAGTGAGTTGAAAGTCACTTCTGGGTCAGACAGAACTGGAACAGAACTGCTGTTTTCCAACTGCTTTTCCAAGCCTACAAAGGAGCCTGAAGCCTAACGTGACCTATACAAGTTGCTATAAAAAATATGTAAATATAATTATAAATATAAATACTTTAAAAGGCTTGCTATACATTGTGCTTTTCATCATTTACAGTGCTAACATCCATCTACTGTTGTCACAAGAGACAATGTCAGGCTTGTGAAGAGAAAACACGTACACTTTTTAATTGTAGTGGTCATAAACTCCTCCAAATGCTCTCCCCACTACTTCCCAAATTATTGCACTATCATCTCTCAAAAAGTACACTTACTTCAGAGTTATTAGGATTTTTTAGTTTTCTCAGATGCTCCTTTATTTGTGTCAAAAATCTTAAGAAATTCTTTTCTCTCCAGATAGGTCCCCAAGGTCAAGTAGAATGTTTCAAGATAATATGAGATAAAGAAAGTAGTGGTATTCTCACCAGCAGAAATAAGTACAGCTTTTTCCCCCGCCTCTTTATGGACTTTTTAGTATTATGTTGAAAAACATATTCATGTTAACAACTATATTTAATTTTTTTTATTATGATACAAAACTTCCCAGATTTTCACTTTTAATTCTAAGCATGCATTGACTTTTGTTTAATTTTACAACAAATTAAACTCTTTGTGAATTGCTGTATTCTAGACCAGCCTGATTTTAATTTGTGATTTCTAAACCTTGTTTCCTATAAATGGTGTCTATAACATGAGAACAATTCTTGGTTTCTTCAATCCAGCTTAGAATTCCATTGTGGATTGAACTGAATTTGAGCAACCTGCTGAAAGTAAAATAAAACAATATTCCTCTCCAAATCCCTTCTGAATTTTTTGCATGGGAAAAAGAACTTTTCAATGCTTCTGTGCCATGTCCTTGTTTCATTCTGTAATTTATTCTCCCTTGGACTTCAAGAAAACACAGCTGAAATTTAACTATAAAGCAAAACATTGTCTTAAAGGGATAATTAACTAGAAGGATTAACAAAGAACCATTATCCTGGTAGTTAACAGAAGCTAATGAAAGTTATGAAGTGATTATAAGAAAGATCATACAGCATTTCCAAAAGTTAGTGAGGAGAGTTCTAACAATACTGTAAAGAGTGCAAATCCATTTGGTAAATCATAGAATCTTGGCACTAGTAGTCTCCTGTAGGGCTAAATTATCTACATATATCTTGCTCTTAAAACCTTATCCACATTTGATCCCAGCATTTATGAATACTGTGGATTATATAATGAGTCATCCTAACTTCTTAATTAGAACATACTCTGACTTTTATTAGCTGTGGGGCAATGGGTATTTCTGCCTCCTCTTTGGTATGCTTTACCTGCAGGGAACAAAAGTCAGATTAAAAATCATAGGACATGCAAACTAAAAATAACTAAAAGTGATTACGAGTTGAAGGATGTGAAACAATTTTAAATTGATTATTCAGATAAAATAACTTACTTACTCATTATTATCCTACAAAGTGTTGTACCTTGGTTCAGAGCCTGGAACAAGTTGAGACATATTTAAATGATTATTAGGCCCTGAAGACTCTCCTTTTCCTTTATTTTTGAATTTTTTTTCTATTCTTTTTCCCTGTAATTCTAGTGTAAGTGCTTTACAAAATGTTTTAAAAACAGATGGGTGTAGGAATAGGAAAATGAGATGCCGGATGTTGAAGAATACATGCTTGCCTTCTCCTTTTGTCATTTAAAGCTACAATTATAACTACCTACAAGTGGAAGTCTGGTATAGAATAATATAAGATCATGTTATTTCTCCATCACTTGTGTATTTCTGTGTCTTGGTCAACCTTTTCATTCCCATGGGAGTAGTGTGCTATTTGGAAATATTTTTGGTTTCAACTCCAGAAAACTGAGAGGCAATACTTCCTGGATTTTTCTTGAAATATCCTCATCTGTCTCAAAAATAATAATTAAAAAAAGCTGTTCTGTACCTAAGAGAAGAAATTTCTTTTAGTAGAAGAGAGGTACAAAAAGGAAATTATCACCTCTGTCCTTTGCCTTCAAATATGCCTATAGCTGCTATTTTCACTGAAACTTTCTGTGTGTTAGTTGCTGAAGGAGGACTCAGTCATTCAATATTTGCTTTTCTCCATTCCTTATTTTTTAAATATGAATACAAAATTTAACATAAAATAAGACTTTTTCTCATTAGAAGAGTCTTTAAATTTAAAATTAGTTTGGTGACTGCTTTTTTAAACAGGTATTCCTGATTTCTAGATGAAAAGACTTCTAAAAATTTAAATCATTTTCTACTGTTCAGGATTTTGAGCTTCTCTTTTCTAACTTTACCAAAGTGCATCTTTGTTTTTTTCATCTCTCTCCACAATTATATTTTTCTACCCATATAACACAAAAACTCATACAAAGTTTCTTCATCCTGGGCCTTTGGGTAGCAAAATCATGAAGAAAGCTGACTAATCTCTTTTAGAGGGATAGCACCCCTATGTCTGCCTTCAGAAGGCAGTGGGAAAGAGTGACTCTTTCTACAGCTTGAGCCTTTAAAATTTTTGAGGATTTGTCTGGCCAAAATATTTCATTCAGTAATAAATAAAGTGGTTTGTTCTTTTTTATCTGAATGGTTTTCCATCTCAAAGGGAGAAAAGAAATTCAGAATACCCGTTGGTCAATTTGGGTCAGCTGTTCCAGTCATGTTCCCTCCCAGCCTTTGACTCTCACCCAATTTACTGGCCTTTGGGGATGCAGATGTTTAGAGGGAAACCCTTGATGCTGCACAAGCATTGCTCAGCCACAGCAAAAACATTGGTGTGTTTTCAACACTGCTTTATCCACAAATGCAAAGCACAGCACCATGCGAGCTGCTGTGAAGTTAACTCCATCCCAGCCAGACTCAGTGCAACATGGAAATTGCTCATCCAAGTGGTGCATTGACTGTTTTAATAAAATGTTGATGAAGATGCTAGAGGTGTACCTGCAGGATGAAAAGAAAAAGGCACAAGGGATCATGTTCACAACTGGACTTTAGTGAAATCCAAACTGTTGGCCAAGTAAGGGTGATTATATCCTGCTTACCCAAATTAGTTCTCAGCTATGTAAAGCATTTACTTCCATTTCCTGCCCTAAGCTCTTTCATTAAATTTCCATGTTGTATTAAGTGTGACCATGTATCAGTGGAAATGTTTGGTGTAGCAGGAAGTAGCTATGTGTGGAAAATTAAATGACAGTATTCTGCCTAATTAACAATTTTTCATCTGAAGGCAGTTCTACAGTGCTTCATCTAATCAGACAGTTGCATTAATTCATTTAACCAGAAATGTTGATGCCAAGTATTAGGTTGGTGATCACCAATCAGGATTCCCAGCATGTTCTAAATAAATAAACCTTGCCTTTTGCACTGTATGAACATGCTTCCCCAGCTCTTTGAAATGCATTATATGTCTTTTATATGTCTACTATGTTACAAATTTAGTCTCTAACATGTGAGTTTAATTGACTGGATTCTCTTACATGACAGTCCTCCTTCCCTGATGAAGGGCATGTCAGCACAAAGAAGGCCATCCTTTAGCTGTTTCCCTTCTTTAATAGATTTTTCCAGTGTTTGACAGCAATAACTGAGACGACTTTGAATAATTTCTGTGCCTTTTTGATGAGAATGGAGAAGAATACTTCTGTCCTTAAGAGCAAACACTTTTCAGCTTTTCAGCAAGTTCTTCAAGAACCATCCAGGTTTGGCTACCTCACTCTAACAAAAGTAGTCTGGAACAGATTTTACTACTTCTCTTTACTGCAACCAAAGTGGGCAAAACACACAGAGTAGGTGCCAGCAGTATCTGACACTCACTCAACCCAACAAAACCTACAGACACTAAAAAGCAGAGACGCTAGCACAAACCTTTATGTTTTTCCACAGCTAGACAGCTTCTGTGCTGAATGTCAGAGCTAAAAGCTGTTTTAAGTATCTCTTTCAAGTCTGCAGGGCAATCAGTCTCTGAGAGGCCTCAAAAACATTGGACACAAATGGAAAGCTCCTTTCTTTCCCCTGAATCCACCTACCTGAAATATCTACTTGCTTCTGCATTTCGGAATACTGACTAATCAACAGGTTTTGCCATATCCCAGACTGAGGTTTTCACCTCTTCTCTTAAACTAGTTCCACCTGTAACAAAAAGTGTATAGTCACAGTAACAGAGAAATACTACCTGACCTTTCCCCACTTTGCAGAGATATTTTAATCCAGAATCAATTTTCCTTTTCCTGGACGAGGAAATATTTATTTGCCTAATGTAGGAGGACTTGGTTGTGTGAAGGACTTGATCATCCCAGAAGTCTTTTCCAACCTAAGCAATTCTAGGAGCAACTTCAAAAAGGAAGACACAGAGAGAATTTTATCAATTAACCTTATGGTTACTGTATCTTGTTGGGATATGACAACTAGAGTTCACATTCTTGCTGTTGACCTGGAAGAATGGAGATTCAATGGGCATCCAAAGTGGCCTTCCCCAAAGCACCCTCTTGCCATGCTTGTTCTCCTCTCACAAAAAAAAAAACAGTCTAGTGAAAACTTTAGCCTTAAGAATGACACTGCATTTAGTAGGGAGACCTTGGAATTCCACATTAATTAGATATTCTTTAATTGTGTATTTTGATAAAGTATTGTTTTAAAACAGTGCTGATATTCTGGTAGTGAAAAACCTAAGAAGTGAGAGGACTGGTGAGCCAGAGTATTCATAAATCTCAATATAGGTTTTAAATTAAACTGAACCACAGTTAAACAATTTTTGTTGTCAAATGTCTGCCTTTTCTAGAGTACATTTTATCAGTAGGTTGCAAAGAGATAGAGAAGGAGTTGGAGTATATATTTAATTATATGACTTCATTTTAATCCATTTGCAATTTAATTTTGGAAAATGTTATTGAGTCCTGGATCCTAAAATCTCCAAAGTCAGCTTCAGCCCCAGCCACTGTGTCTGCACTTTGAAGCCTTTTGAAGTAACTTTGGATTGGACCAAAGCTGACAGATAAGTCAAAACTTGGCTATGAGCAGAGATTTTTTTCTCTTTCAAACCACTGGTTCCTCTCTCGAGTTGCTGAGGGCAGTGTCAGTCCAACCTGTAGATACTTCAAAGGCTTCAAACAGCAGACACTGTGGCTAAGTCTGAAGCTGAAACAGACGGTTTGACAGAACCAAAAGATCATGGGGCCTCCCAGTGCTTTTCAGTGCATTTTAAAGTAGACTAGAATTGCTATAAAATGGAAAGAAATGTGTATAAGACTTTCTCCCTTTTTCTTTGCAAATGATCTGCATTTTACAGGAACATCTGTCTACTTTCAAGTCTAAGTGAAGCTCTTTTCAGTCTAAAGCATGAAAAAATCTTCAGACAATCATCTTTACAAAGCCAGTTCCACAGCTTACTCGGTTTTGCCAGATTAATTGGTTTACTATTCAAGTTTCTGGTGAAGGCAGTGTTCACTTGAAAGATGAAAGATTTTAACGTAAACAAAATGAACTGAAAAACACTCTTCACATGGAAGAAAAAACATACAATAAAATAATTATATTTTATATTTCATAACTTCCTCTCACAATAAATTAAAGTATTGTAAAATTATTTTCTATATTTATTTCTGTTTCCAACTCAGACATGGGATGAGGTTGATGACAGCTGGAAATTAAAGTAGGTCTTGAAAACGTTGCAAATATTAGTTATTGGAGTTTCTCTTCTAAGGATTTATTTCAAAGTATTACTCCTTGGTTACTTGTCATAGATAAGATACTGTGTTTACTTACAGCTGTTTGGATTTACCTACACTTTACTCATATATACTAAAAACTGATTTACATATTAGTGGACAAGTTGAATGTTTATCATAATATAAAATTTGACTTTAAAATAACTAGGTGGATATAAAAGAAAAATAAGAAAAATATGAGGCTGATCTTCTCAGTACAAAGAGTCTTCTGATTGAGCTGTTTTCATTAACACTACAGCATCTTTCAAAGACATTAGCTTTTCACCTCCATTAAACCAGTCTATAGTTATGTTGTTCAGCTATAGGTGAAAATCTCAGCAATATTATCAATATCACAAATTATTTGGTTATGTGGTATTAGTGCTGTTAATTTAAAGACAAGGTTAACTTTTTCTTTATTAAACCTGGTTCTGGCCTTTCTTAAAGTCACTCCTTCAGGCCAGGTTAAGTCATTCATGCAGTGGTTGCAGGAGTGTGCTTTATTCAAGTGTTCTGTCCAAAATAGTCCCACTAACACAGGACATCCTGCAGACGTTTACCAGTAAGAACCACCTCTATTTAAAATAAAAGTGCAGGATCAAAGTAGGGGAGTTTGTCACCTCAGTCCCTGGGAGTTTTATATCCACATTTTTGGGCAATGACTTCCAGTCCAGGAAGATCGGAAGATGAATCAGGGCATGGAACCCTCATCCCAGCTGAGCAAGAATCCAGATCTGCCCTCTCTAAGAGGGCAGGTCCCAGAGGAAAACATTCTATCCAGAAAAACAGGTGTTAATGCAACAGTGCGCAGCTTGCACAGCTCGGAAGGAACACCCTGCCAGCCTCTGGCTGGTGCCGATGTGAACTCAATTTTAGTGACAGAGGGTAAGACACAGAAGCTCGTTGAGGACACCAAACAACAGCAGCAATGGTAGACAGATCCCTTCACGTCTCACAGCAGGAATGGAGCTGAGGGAGCCCTTGATCACCCCCTGGGCACCTTTACCTGCTTTACTGCTGTTCCAGTGGTAGTTCCTGCAAGCAGCACCAGCTCATATTGTTAGGCATGGCAAGGTGTCATTCTGCACTGATAATCTGAAATGCTGGAAGTAGCACAAATTTGTGGGAAAAAAATGTTAACTAAATCCACTAAATAGATTTTCAGCACATTGAATTATGGCATTCTGATACCTCAATACCAAGGAAATTAAAAGTATTGTTAATTTTGTGTACTTTTGGGCAGGCATGATAATAGGCCAAATATAGTTGGAAGAATGAAAAGAAAGAATTACATGCAGCATATAAAGTTAGATAAGGAATAGTCTGATTCAGACATCTGCAAATGGTAATTTAAGTCTTTTACTGTTTATTTTTTTGTATGTTTTGTAGCAAATTATCAGCTCTGCATTCAGTTACCTGAATGTTACAGTTTTGTCATAGTGAAGTCTTTTTGATTCTTGATAGTGAACAGCTTTTTGAAATATCAACTAAATGTGGCTTAGATGATAATGTAAAATTTGAACACTGAAAAGGTTTCCAGATGTATCTGGATGTCAGATGTACTGGCAAAGACTTTGCACTGGGGAGAAACGCATTGAAAGGTAGGACCAGAGGCAAAAATTCCACACTAAAGAGGCTTCTAGCTACACACTGTATTCTCTCATTTTTCTCAGCTCCTGGGTTGAATCAGCATTCAAGAAAGAAACATATTTTTGGGCAAGGAGAGGTGTTTTTCTTTTCATCTCAGAACAGATACAGGAAATAATTTCTTAATAGTCTGTCATGGCATGGATACTGGATACATTTCACTGTTTACTAAGATGGTCTTGCTGCCAGTTAACAGACAAGCTATAGAAACTAGTTGGTGTTGCATATAGGACTGGTCAGAGCTGCTTGATACAGTTTGTGGTGAGCTTGTTCTGCTTGTATGGCTTCTATGCTCAATGGACAAACAAAAATGGAGAATGAGAGAGTCCTCAGCATCATTTTACAGCTGAAAAAGGCAGATGTCCCTGGTGCAGATGTTGTTCCTGTGTACTATGTTTCCTGAGGACAAGATAAATATATTTTTTTTCTTTTCTCACTAGTCCTTATTAATATTTTCCATACACAACGCTATTAAGTGGATTATGAAAATTATATTACTCCAGCAGCTGGCATGGAGAAATGGTTTCAGTAACTAGAGAGGGCGGTGCAGAATTATGCAATGTAAAGACGTAAATAAGGGCACAGCAGCAATACTGCCACTGTGTGAGTGATGAGAGGTGAACTCTTCCCCACCTACCTATAGCAAAAAATACAAATCTTAAAAAAAGTAAAGAAAGCTTGCACTTCTAGTACTCAAACGACTCTAGAGAAAGATGAGGTTTGGTGTCTCTGCTTTGCTCTGCATTCAAGTTTATTTCACAGCAAACCCTGTAGTGAGCAGTGAGAGAAAATTTTAGAAAACAGAAACAAACAAAATAATGACTGTTGAACACAACCTTTTCTGAGTTTTCCTGTTCCTAGGTTGGTTTTCTGAGGAAAAGCAGATGTAGCAGAAGAAGACCCAAATATTGTCCTTCCTTAAGGAAATTCTACAGATTGGGATGGAGCAGTCACCAGAGAAACCACACAGGAAAGTGCTAGTATGAACTACCACTACTGTGGGAAGAGGGCTCTCATTCATTTTCAGGGAACCAAGACATGACAGGATACTATAAACCAAGCTGCATTTAACTACAAATAGAATTAATAGGGTTATCCTCAGTCTAGAATTCAGATATCTGAGTACAAGACCAGCATGTTTTCTGGTAGTCTGTATTACTTTAGGAAACTGAAGAAGCAGATGACAATGTTAAAAGGGTTAGAACATATATAAAGTATACTGGCCATTATTTCTGGTGTGGATGTGCACTGTGCAGGTATTGATATGATTGCAACTTTAATAAACACTTAAAAAATTAAATAGCATTTAACATTTCAGCATGCATGATGTGTTGGTACATGAAAGAGTACTGACTGCAAATCTGCTCATCTGTGTCCATCCAGAAAAAGGACAAACCTTTTCTTGTCTTGTCCCAGTGCTGCAGGCTGGATGGGAAGCATCAGTCCTCTGCTGACATGGGAGACTGATTTTATCTTTCTCCTCATCAAGGCCTTAGCTTTACTGAGACCAAAGCTGTAAAGACAGCAAAAAATGATGTGGAGTTTTGTTGAAACTACAATTCTCAGAAGAATTAAGATGCAAGTATAGCTAAACTCTCCACTCAGAGACCTCAGTATTTACAGCTATCAGATTAGAATATTTCATGGAGTGTTACAGATATTATGGGAGAGCTCCATCAATGACAGATGACTTCTGGGGTTAGTAAATAATGACTTCATTTGAACATGAATCTTAAGTAACAGCAGTAAAATACTTGAGTGAGTTTGAGTTCCCTTATTTGGCCCTGTGGTTCTTTGCCTTCCTGACCAAACTGTCTGCTAGGCCTAATGCATGAAGTGTCTGTCTTTGCAGCAGACAGTCATGCTATGAGCTGCATTTGTGGCTGATGTTTTATTTCTAGGCAGACATTCAGATGACTGGCACTTTCTGAATACCAGAAAGAGGAATTCTTCCCTTTCCACCACACGTTACTGCTCATGCTGCTCATCCATCCTGCCTTTTGACATCCATCATCGCTGCTGCTAACAGTGGCTGCAGAGTGTAATCCTCAAAGTCTGTCCATATTAGTATGGCTGTTGGCAGAGGTGGACAGAGCGCTGCTTTGAAATGAGTACAATGCTCCTTAGCCCACTGACTCATATGCATCTGGTGATGGGAGGAGGGTTGAAATCTATAAGAGAAATTCATTTCCAAGAGAAACTACTGATTACCATCAAGTATGTTAGATATTCTCAGGCAACACATTTATCTTGATAAATCTTACACTACATTTTTGCAGTGTGATACTATAGGCCTTCTGAATACTGTTGTCACATCCTGACAACTAAATTACCTGAAGTACAGTATTAATAGCAGTCATGACAACTGTAAAAGCCACAAGTTGACAGTTCTTTCAGTTGTGCCTCAGTAATTTGCTAGGTTAGAAATGAAAAATCTAAGTACAGTTGGCTCCAGCCAGTAGCACATTGCTTAACCCCACTTGTTTGACTTTGTTTTAGCTTCAATGCCTGCCACTATTTCTGTGGATTCTTGCATGGAGAAATGAAATGCAGTTAACCCTTTTCTGAGTTGAAGCAATCCCGTCTTTTATTTTTGCCTTTATTTTATTCACAATGAAGTAAGTTGTAAAGTTGGTATTGCTTTCTTTTTTCTCATTTACTGAGATATTCCTAATAACAGCATTTTGTGATATGTGGAGGCCAGTGGGCCTCTTGGCAGAGGAACCATGAGGGTCCCCTGAAGGGGAGAACCCTAAGAGATCCCCATCAGTTAGGGTGACAGAAAAGGCCTCTCCCAGGATGCTTTGTTTCATTATGTTAATGTACCCCATTTCTTCTTCCATGGTTGGCCAGTTGGCCTTCCTGCCTCCTTCTACTCTATACATCCGTGATCCAGAAACTTCTCTCTTCCCCGCTCTCCCACTGGCCCTTGTGCCTTTGCCACGCCCTCAGAGTTTCCCCACTGGCTCCTGTACCCTAGCCTCGACTATGTGCCACCCTCTTTCCCTCAGATCATTGGTCCCTAATGCTCTCTCTGCCCCCATATATAACCCTAGACTGCCCCCATTGTTCTGTGTCTTCGTCACTGGAATCCTTCACGCGCGTGGTTGTAATAAACCTTTCCCGTGGAACTCTACACGGAGACCCTTCCCGTCTCTTTGCTGTCGATTTGTCAAAGAAGCTATCTGGTGTGTGTGTGTGTGCATGAGTGTAGTGGCTTTGCTGAGCGCCTTTCTGCTGGAGACGTTTTTGGAAGGTTGCGGCACCCACCAGAACACCCGCCGCGACAGTGGTAAGCAGAAATAACCTCTTATGCGAAAAAAATTGGTGTTCCCTGGGTGAAATTTACTCTCTCCTGGCTGACAGAGGTAGGAATACTACCTGACCACCTGGGCATGAAGTCTGCCAAGGAAGAACTGACCTAAGGGTAGGTTGCTGAAATTCTACTGCCCATTCTACCCTGGCAGCTGATCACCCATGCTGTCCCTGGCCAGTACAAGCTATCCTGAGTCAAGAGTAAGTTGATTCAGACAGCTGTTCTGGAAGACAGTAGTTGTCTTGTCTGGGATGTTATTTCAGTGTCACAGAAATGCCAGCACCAGCACCAGCAAAGAGGCATTCTCTCATAAAATGTGGTTATTTAAGTTATTTAGACTCCAGAGAAAGTCCACTGGCCATTTCTTTGACAAATTTAATAAACTGGTGAGACTTTGCAAGTTGTATTACCATGGAGTTATCTTAGATTTGCCTTTAAAGGAAGAAAACATTACAGATACTTCAACCTTAAGAGAAGGGATTAGTTTTCTGCTAAATGAAATTATTCTTTCATATCTATTAATTGTTTTCCACATACGTGACTTTTTGCTGCCTTTTATCACAAAACTTTCGTTATAAATTTGCATAAAGTGATGGCAAGGAAATACCAGCCTATGGCCACTTTTATTATTCTGTTCTGGAGACTAATGCAATAGAAATTGGGATAATTTTATTGGACAGTAGCAAAAAAATTTCTTGTGTGTTCTTTAAGCAGTGAAGAACAGAGTCATTACTTACTGCAATTTATCTGCTAGATTTTGTCAAGTGTAATTGTTCACATTTTCAGTGATTTCTTCATGACAAAGGAAAAAGCATGAAATGTAAAGGATGCGACACAAATATGAGTGCAGCTAATATACATTAGTTTTGACATTAGCTACATCAACACAGGCCTCTGACAAGTCAGGCCCTAGAGCTAGTAGAAAGAAATCCTGACATTTCTGCAGTTGCAGGTTACCTGTTTTATAATTAATCCAGGCATACAACAGCTACAAGTTAGCTTCACCTTGCTTTGACACTTTAGCATGTGATTAGGTATTACTTTCTCTAAAAGGAAGCCTTTTTCACTTTTCTTCTTCTCCATCTTTCTCCCCTATTTTTCTGTCTTCAGACACTGAGTTATGTTGACCAACTTCCAAAACTTTTTTCCCTCCCTCTTCTTCCATTAGATTTTGTCATAGCCAGGAGAGAGATTTTGATTTTCTAATAGACAGATTTTTCTCATGACTGAGATTGTACATGTGCGCATGAGAAATGCCTCAATTGCATTCCCCATCTATCAACAGTTCTCTTGATTTGTGGCTGCATCACCATTTTAAGTAGAGCTGAAAGCGCTGGATGTTTAGGCATCCTGTGTCACAATGATGATATGCTGCAATGGGGAATATAATTCATATGGTGTTGCATCCTGCTTTATTATTAGGTTTCACTCCTAATGTTATGGGCATTCATTTGAATATTCGCTCATTGTTAATCAAGGCTCTAAGCTAGAGTTTTTAATTCGATTTTGTATTTTTCTGCTAGATTTTTCACTTTCTTCTGAGAGCAGCATGAATTACTGTTACCCCAAGAACTAAGATTGCACAGAGCATGATGATTTTCTTCAGGGCTACAATATACACTGTGGCTGTTGAATGCTAAAGACAATTGTATTTCCTATCACAGGTAATGGGAACTGAAGTATAGCCAGTGTGAAAAGTGACTCCACTCTTCAGTATGTGCATTTCTGTTAGATTTTTGGAGATGTGGAGGCATCCACCAATTTTTAGTGCCAGTTGTCTCTAGGTAGACCTATAAACATTTGCCTACCTTGACTTTTCCACTTCTTGAACAATGTTTTCAGCATATGCTGCTATCTATTTGCAGAAGATAAAAAAAGAGAGGGGAACATATGTCAGCTACATTTATTTACTGTTCTTAGTGTTTTAATGAGAAACATGTATTGAAATGCTACGGATGTCTTCTCTTGTGGTCAGCACATAAGTAGGCTTTTGGCCTCACCTAGGAGCAGGACTGGCATCAAAATTCCCCATGGAACTTGTGTAAGTTTTTTTAAATCATCTTAATAACTCCAGATTTAATTTATGTCAATGAAAGGGATTTAGAACAGAATCCTTCTGCTCCTGTTAGACAATTGGCAGAATTTGGTGTTGTTATAGCATGACTCTGCTCCTGTCTTGGCACCTTCCACATGTGATTAGCAGAGTTCCTGCACAGTGTTTCAGATATTTTCACTGAGCAGTCACACAAAGGAGAAAGAATTAACATGTTGCTGCTTACTTCTCCATTCTGTTAGCACACAGTTTTTACCATTCTCTATTTAAACAGTAGCTTGGGAATTTATTTTTCTTTTGCTTTGATTGCTTCATTTCTGTCAGAATACCACCTGGTCATTTGGAAAAATCTACAGCTTGAGGTACCAGGAACAGAGATAAGATCTTTATTTCCCTACCTACCTGATATTTTTAGAAAATCTTGAATACCATAGGGGGAATTCAGCACTTGACAAATACTGCAGGAAACTTCTCAAAATCCCTTTTGAATTCCCTGATGGAGGAAATGGGATGATTTGGATTGCCTATCTGTGTAGGAGCAGGGCCTCACAATCACATCTGTAGGTCATGTTTGCAATTGGTTTATACAGGATTGGATAGTTAAAACCTCACTGAAACCTGTGTAGGTCACCTGCCAAGCAGTCCTTAATATGAGGTGTGGTCCAGTTGCCTACAGCCATGTTCAAAGAGTGATTAGTTCCCACAGTTTTCTCAGTTGATGCCTATTTCTCCACATGGCTCTCACTCGCAGTTTTTCTGTGTTACCTGGGTGCCACAGACAGCACAGAGCCATTTCATAGACTCTTGTGTGACCAAGTGCAGAACTGCAGTGTTTTCTTCCCAGGTAGGAGTGAAACTAAGAGTCAGAAAAATGTAGAAAAGGACTTCTTAAAAAACTGGTTTTTGCTGGCAGACAAAATGTGAAAAAAAGATCTGTGGAAAAGTTACAAAATACTGCAGAGAAAACAGTCTCTCCAAGAGTCCTGTTCTGCTTCCTGTATACTTCCTTTTTTATCTTCTTATCTAATCTTTCCTTATTCTCTGTTTTATCTGTAAAAAAGATGGGAATAGATTTTTCTTGACATGAATTCAAGCTTGCCTCTGTCAGTTGACTCTCCTCTTTCATAGGGTAGTCTGCTCTCATTGTAATTATGAAACAAAATGAAATTGTGGTTGGATTCAGACATGCACCAACATTTGTCTGACTCAGTCATCCATTAACAACATCATTTTTTCCATGTGAGAAAGGGGATTAATTGTACAGCTCTACATAATTTAATTGAAATGGTAAAATCCTGCCAATAGAAAGTTGTAATTGTGGCAGGAGCTGAATGTGATGTTTTCTGGGTATGTGGGAAAATAAAAACACTTACACAGAGATCCTTTTTTTGTTGATATTGCTGTTTGTCATCTCTCCTGTGTAATACTGGTATGTTCATGATATCTATCCTCCAGGAGAGTAGAATTAATGGGACAAAGATATTACCCTGGTATCTTGTAACAGTATTAGGCAGGATGACTCAATCATAACAGTTTCAGAAATCCAGTATGGTAGCTGAAATAGCAAATGTAGTAAGAAAGCTGAAATTTTTTCTTATTTATATTTTCAAAATCAAATGCTTAGTGATAGTAAGCTACTGGGAGTTCTGTGTCTCTATAAAGAGAATTTTAAGTATATCTGAGAAGACAATATTAATGAAAGAGAGAAACAAACGTAATACGTTCATTATATGCCCTTGCTCTTTTCTATTTCTCAAGTGCTGCACTGAATGAAGGGAATTATACAAATTTAAATGTACTACTCTTATTGAGTCAGAGATGCCTCATCCAACTGCTTGAAGGTGATATAAAAAGCCTATTTTCTATGTCACTTCTGTTCCATCTCAGACAAGTCTTTCAATGAGTTCAATGAAAGCTTTGCTTTCAGTAGATATGCATTTTACTGGCTTCCTTTTTCTCCTAATTTCACCAGCACTTCCCCACACGTTTTTTATTGTCAGAAAGATGAAGAAAAAGTACTCCTGGTGAAACACAGATTTGTTGGAATTGAGTATGTTGCAATTAGAGCAGGACAGTACAGTCAGAATTAAGTAAACAGATATTATATAGAAGAATTCTGCTCTGCTTTGTGACTAGAGGAGAGCATCATCCTGGAAACCGTGGCTCTCAGACTGGAGAATATAAAGAAATTTTTTACTGCCCATTGGTGGAAATTAAGTTTGACTGATTTTTATAGTGTCTTTAAGCAAGTCTCAGAATGTGTGCTCCTAAGAACATAAACAGAAGGGTATGTAACCTTCAAATTTGTAAGCAACTGCTGTAGAAACAGGAAGAACAGTTTTTACTCTGTTTGCATAAGACAAGAATGAGTGGGTTTAAATTAGAGCAGTAAAGATACAGGCTACATATCAAGAAAAAGATTCATTCCAGTAAGGACAGTTGATACATCTGTCAAGTCTGTGAAATCTGTATCAAAGAATGTCTTTATGAATATGTTAGATGAATGTTGGAACTTAAGGTCCCTTCCAAGGCAAGCAACTCTATGATTCTGTGAAGTTCAGTCAGAAATGTTAAAATTCTATTTGTCCCAAGTGAGAAAGCTGAAGATTGAAAGACATCTTATAGTCTTTTCCAGTTCTGTGATCCACCATTTTGGCTACAGCTTTACAGGGCTTAGTCAACTACTGATGGTTTGAAATGTAGAAAGACAGAGAGAGAGACTAGGATTAATTTTTGTGGCACTTCCTAAATATTCACTGAAAAATTGCAGAGAAAGCTAAGTAAAAGCATACATTTCTGTCACATTATACCTGGAGACATTTTCTGAAATAGAACTGTGAATTTTTGTATGTAAACACTAAAGAGTCAGATTTTTGCTATTAAGTTTATGTTGTAATACAAGTAGCATAGAATCTTGGAAATTTTGCGCAGATACTGATTCTTTTAATTTATTCTTACAGTACTGTAATTTTTCTTTAATATCCCATGTGTTTTCTATAGTGGTTTTGCATCTAATGAAATATTATTATAGTACTCTAGTTTATCAGGGTGTTGGGTTTTTTTACATTGGGTAATGCCTTTACAAAGAGGACTTAAAAGAAGAATGCTCTGGCTTTCCTATGGTGATGTTTTAAGGAACTGATCTTTTAAAAACTAGTGAGTAAATACTTGTGCATCACTTACTATTAGAAAAATCTCAGTAGAGTCAGATTCTGGGAAACATATATATTGCTGGTAATGATCTCAAATATGAACAGTCTCTGATTTCTTTACTGTACTTTAATTAGTTGAATACTGATTAAATGGAAATTTTATATATTGTTATTTGCTATCTTTTTGGCCTGATGACCAATATGTATCTAGATTTCTCTGTAAAACTTGAATAACTTAATGAACAGGACAGATAATATTTTTTTAAAAAGCCTTAGCAGCTTTCTCTATAATGTTTTGATCTTCTCAAAAAATTCATAGAAATATTTTCTTCTCAAATTAATCTTTTTACTCATTTGAAACTTCCGGTGAAGTGTAAGTTTCTAAGTCATGATCTGACTGGGGAAGGTGGAGAGGGCTCTTTGCCCCCCATTCACCCCACTATACAATCACCTGCTGTGCCACCAGCAGCTCTCACTCTTGCCTGGAGCTTAGAGCTCACCATCTCTCAATTCCTCCAAAACCTCCAACCAGCTAATGACCTGTCCCATTCCTGTCCTGAAGCAGCTCTGCAAAGCATGGGATGTATGCCTTGCCCTGACTTTCCACATCCTCTGTATGTCAGGATGCATTTGCCCCTCCTGTATTGCAAAAAGTGCTAAGCCCAGCAGAAACACGGCTCCAAAATTCTCTCATTCCTCACTTCCAAATCAAAAGCTGAATTCATTCTAAAACCCCTGTTAAGCCCAAAAGCTTTTGTTAAGACTTGAGCACTTCCTGCCTTAAGAGGCACAACTTTATATAAAGAGATATGAAGATTCAAAAAACCTGCCTATAATATTAAGGAAAATTGATTAGCCATTTTCTGGTTGTATACAAAAAAGGAGTCATTCGCATTTAGTATAGTGCATAATTCAGATTTAATTTCTTGATAGGCGTGTAGCACTCAAGGAATAAGTCAAGAATCATGTCCTAAAACATGATTCTGGCTATCCATTCAGTCCTATCTTGACTGAGATTTATTTTAATTTTGTTTCATAATCAAGATACTAAATTTCAGTACTATTATCCGCCTTTTTTTCAGCCACTCTCTCAGTCCTGCTCATAGTATCAAACATAAAAAGGTAAAGGTATTATCCAGAGTTTTAAAATAAATATTCTAGTTTTATTTTCATGGAATGAAGATATTACATATACTCTGATCAAGTTATTGGCAGCCTACCCCAGACAAATGTCACCATAGAGCCATCTGGTGCATTTTTCCTGCAACTTCACTGAAAAAGTACTGATGCTACTCCAAAATCAAGATTACATTACAAAATAAAAATAAAAATTAAAAAAATTCTTCATAGCAGTGAATAGCATAGAAAACAGCTGTTTCATGTTGTTGTTGTTAGACAATGAACAAAAAGGCAAAATTATTTACTGTCTTTTATATTTTCAGAAACAGAGATATTAAGAATCCTTGATCCAAAAGGTCTGAGCTGTGATTCTTCCCAGACATTTCTCAGCTTTTGCACCTTGGGCTATTCTTAACTTCTAATTCAGCTAGTACTACACGTTTGTGAGAATTCATGACACAGTAAGTGTATAATTCAGGTGGTGATGGTTTTGATTTTTGGGTTTGGTTTCCTTTGTAATAGAGCACCTGGTGATGAGTGGGAGGGCTCCTGTGTTAGGAAAGCTGGGAAAGACAATATGAGCTTACCGATCAATACAATGTAGTGGCATCAACGTCAGCAATTCTTATTTCCTATTTGTTTCTCTTCTGGATTGTAATTCATTGCAAATGTGGTCACTGTCCTGAGGAAAGGAGTAATACACAGAAACAAAACTACAGGGGTGTGAGATTCAGATAACATATAAATCACACAAGCTGTGCAGGTGATCCATGTGGTCATTGCAGACACAGTGTCATTTGTGCTATTTCCCTAAATGCACACAGAGAACAACATCAGAAAACACTGACAAAAATACATGTTTGAGAATAAGGTCTGTCAGGGAGAAGCAGAAAGAAAGGTTTTTGTATCGTTAATGATGGGGTTTATTTGAGGGTCTGGTTTCAGTGTAAAATTAGGTAGAAAGTATATTTCTTCTAATACTCTCAAATCAGCTGGGGACAATTTTGTAACTGTAACAAAAGAAGAAGGGATGTTTCCCTTTGGTCTAATTGGAGTCAGCTGCTGCCGTGCTCAGTTTTAGGAAGTTCATGCCTTTCAGTAAGAAGCTCTTTTGCCATCTGCTGAAAATACTAAAGATCAGTCATCTCCAGTTTATTTTAGGATAGGTCATGTTAGGCAAATAGGCTGATGCTTCTTATGTGCCAAGGATTGAATGTTATGCAAAAATAGGATGGGGGAATGGGAAGAGTATACCAAAATAATACAGCAATCATTTTTTGAGCACTGTGCAATGAAACCGAACCATTCGGGCAATGCCTTGCACTAAGCTACTTCCCTGGCAGCTCTGTGGCAGCTAGCATGATATATCCGGATTTCAAGTTTTTGTACATTTATTCTGACATTGCCTGAAGGATGCATATGACTTCTCTGGAACAAAAGTGATGTTACTGTACTTGAACAGCATGGAATGGCAAGTGATGTCACATCATTCACCTTTTCTTTAATTTTTAACAAAAGCTGGAAAGTTAATAAGATGTTATTTTTCCACTTATACTGTACATTCCTAGCCTTTCAAAGCTGAATATAAACTCAATTCAGCTCAAGATTACATTTCATAACAATCTCAAGGACAGGTGATGAAATAGCAATTTGGCAGCTGAAGCAGTGGCTAGCACATTTACCTCTTTGAAATTTCTGGATTTTCCAAAATTGAAAACTATTTCCATGTTAGTTCCTCAAACACTCTCTGGCTCAGAGCTTTCTGTATCTAAAGTCACAGTTTAGAAAAGTGAGTGGGAAAATTTGCATGCCTACAACCGAAATTTTCAAATGCCCAATTTTCAGAGGAAGACCAATTATCTTTATCAGTCAGGTTTTTTTGCATTGTATTTAAGTTTGGTTGCTCAAAATCACAGAATCACTGAATCATTAGGGTGTGAAGGGACCTCTGGACTTCACCGAGACCAACCCCCTTGCCAAAGCAGGGTCACCTACAGAAGGTGACGCAGGAACACGTCCGGGTGGGTTTTGAATGCTTTTAGAGAGGGAGACTCCACAACCTCCCCAGGCAGCCTGTTCCAGTGCTCTGCCACTCTCATTGTGAAGAAATTCTTCGTCTTGTTGAGGTGAAACTTCCTGTGTTTTAGTTTAGGGCCATTGCTCCACATTCTGTCATTGGGCAGCACTGAAAAGAGTCTGGTACCATCCTCCTGACACCCACATTTGAGATATTTCTACATATTAATGAGATCCCCTCTCAGTCTTCTCTTCTCCAGACTAAACAGACCCAGCTCCTGCAGTCTCTCCTCGTAAGAGAGGTGCTCCAGACCCCTGATCATCCTTGTGGCCCTCCACTGGACCCTCTCCAGTAGCTCCTTGTCTCTCTTGTGCTGAGGAGCCCAGAACTGGACACAGCACTCCAGGTGTGGCCTCACTAGGGCCGAGTAGAGGGGGAGGATCACCTCCCTTGACCTGCTGGCCACGCTCTTCCCAA
>VXAZ01008175.1:142411-179420 GCA_013399875.1 Gymnorhina tibicen | reverse complement strand
AAAAAAAAAAGCCCAACCAAAAACCAAACCGCACCCGGTTTCCTCGCGAAAAGGCAAAAATAATTTGAAAAACACAATAAAAGCCGCTGCGGTGGAGGACGCAGAGCCGCGGAGGCGCCTCCGCCCGCCCGCCGGTCCCGCGCTCACTGCTTTGTCCCCCCGCCGCCCACCCCTATTTATAGCCTCCCGCCCGCCAATCACCGCCCGCCGCCGGGTGGGCCGCGCCCCCTCGCCGCGCGCCGGCGGGGCAGTGCGCCCCCTAGAGGAGCAGCGGGGCGCCCGGGGGGGGCGGGGGGGGGGGGGCNACACGCGGGGGGGCGGTGAGGGGGGGCCCGGCGCCCTCAGAGCGATGGGGGCGATAAAGGAGGGGGCTGCGGTGTTATTGATAAAATTTATCTGCAAATGTCAGCGCTGGGAAAGGGAAGTGCGGATCTGGGGCTGTGCGGCCTCCAGAGGTGGCCCAGGGCCCCTCAGGGGGGTGCCGGGTGCCTCAGGCTGGGATGAGGGATGCTGGGGAGAGCTGAGGAGAGCAGGGCGCTGAGGGGAACGAGGAGGGATGAGGAGAGATAAGGAGGGATGAGAGATGAGATGACAAAGAAGGGCTGAAAACAGATGAGGAGAGCTAGGGAGGGGTGACGAGAGATGAGAAGGGATGGATGCTTTTCCCCTTGATGGTGGGCAAAAGGGCTTTTCCCTCAAAACACTGTCACAAGGAATGTGTCGGGATCTCACAACAACAGGGACTCATGGAATATTCTGTGTTGGAACGGACCCACAAGGATCAAAGTCCTGCACAGACACCCCGACAATCCCACCCTGTGCAACCCTGAGAGCGTTGTCCAAACACCCCTGGAGCTCTGGCACTCTTGGGAACGTTCCCATTCCCTGTGGAGCCTGGTCAGTGCCCCAGCACCCTCCTGACACCCACCCTGAACATGCCCGGACACAGCTCCAGCCATTCCCTCGCTCCTGTCCCTGTCCCAGAGAGCAGAGATCGCTGCCTCCCAACCATCAACATCCTCCTGTTTTCTCGCTTCCTGGACGCAGCCCCAAGCGAAGCTGGCTGAGGTTCAGCGGAGGATTCAGCATCGCTCCTGAGAGGAGAGCCCTGAACAAGGGGTGGTTTGTGAGCCGCTCGCAGCGCTCATCTCCCTCAAGTGCGCCTCTCTTTTCCCGTATGGCTCCCGTGTGGCAGCCGGATCCCTGGAAAAGGGCTGCCAGCAGGCAGGAGGGCTGGAGCACAGCCTGCCTCCCCTCCTGTCTCCAGCCTCGTGTCCTGCCTTTGCCTGGAGCAGCCAGACACAGGGGTGGCCTTCCTGAAGGCGCGGCCTTGGCCTTATCTCTTGAGTCATCCGGGTCACGAACCCGTGCCGTGTCAGTTCTGGGCTGAAACGTGAGCAATCCGTCAAGTTTTAAAACAACACCCTGGAAAAAGGATGTTGGCTCGTGCCTGTTTGACCACGGGGAGATGCTGCCCTGACTCACGGAAGAGAATCCCAACCACGACATTTCAAAATTCGGTGCTGATGTTCTCGGGGTTTGTTCCGAAGTGTCACACCTTTCGCCGGTCAAATGACTCATTTCCAAAGAATTGGTTCCTGTTTGGAAACATTGGGCAAAACACTAAAATTTGCTGCGTGTGCCTTATTTGTAAGGCCTTGGAGCAGACAGCTTTCCACCTCTTTTTTTTTGTTTTTAAATCAAAAGCTGCTCCTTTGCAGTCTCCATCCATCCCTGCTGTCCGCCTGCTCTTTGGAAAAATGGTGGAACGGGAGGAATAAGCAGTGAAGAAAATGAATGCTCACAGGAAGCTGAGTTTCTCCCTCTTGTTCAGTATTGGAACAGGAGATAAATCCGGAAAAATACAGTTGTGTAAATGCTCTCAGGTGTTCTCCAAAGGGTTCTCCAATCCTGGCTTTTCTGCCTTTCCCTCCGCTCCACACCAGAACATGTGGCAGCCTCCTGGCAGGTGGGACCAAGCTCTGGAATTTCAGCTCTGGCTCTTTGGGAGCCCAACACACCAACCAAGGAATATCTTGGATCTAAGGAGAGAAAAACACAGGGTTTAAAGAGCTCTTTGTTCGTCCTGAATGGGAGCTGGGTGCGAACATCTGATCCTGACCCATCCATGGGGCACCTCCGGGCAGATGGACACAAGGTGGACCAAAGCCGGCGCTGGTGCCGCCCGTTCCTTGGTGCTTCGGCTTCCTCAGAGGAGGAACTGGTCTCCTCCGGGGTCCTGGAGGAGACATCTCCTCACACAGCTCCTGTGGAAAATCCGCCTGCACCCAGCTGTGCTTGGAATGTGGAAACTTTAACGCACAAGGAACCCTTACTCATCGTGAGCCGAGAGCTTCCATCAGCAGCTCCTGGCGGTATCATCTCTGCATTTGTTTCCTGCCAGCATCACCTGGCCCATCCCCGGGGATTTCAGGGTGCTTCGGGCGCCGGGGACAATTCTTGGGAACCGCCAGCTTCTCGGCATTCCTTGGGGAAGCTGCTCCAGACCTGTTAATCCTCATAAACCCATTATTCATGTCAAACCCTTAAGTTGAATGCCTTTTCCCATATCTCGGTAACTCGGGGGATAACGCAGTGGAGGTTGATGTTTCCATCAGGACTTCTCACACGCAGTCTGGATTTTTGATTTATAGGCCTGAGTTTCGTGCTTTGCTTCATTTTTCTCCATTTTCCTCCAGATCTGATCGTAGCCTTTCACAGCTTCTCCTCTTTCCGTCCCAGAAATCACGATGTGTATATTAATAACACACACACAATTTGGGATTGGCGTGGTAATGACTCCTGCTCCCATCTCAGATTTCATGGGAATATCAAAATACATTTTCCTCCCCTCACAAATAATCTGCCTGAGCACTTTCTACGGCGGTAATAAACCAGCCGAGAACAAGTGCTTTTAGTTTCAGAATAACTGCTCGATGATTTAAATCTAAAATTGCCCTCCGGATCTCTCTCCCTGCAATGCCAACTCCTAAAGCATCCGGGGAAAATATTGAATAATATACATAAAACATGGATTTTACGCATCCCACCCCTCCTCCGCGCTGCTGGTGCGCAGCTAAACGCACATTAAAAGAACATTATCAAGGTTTAAGGTCAAACACTCGCGGATTAGGAAATGCGCGTTTCCTGCGTGTTGGAAGCGCGGGCTCCCTCGGGAATACGTGGGCATGGTCGTTAATTCCACCACCACGTCGGATTTTTTTTCTTTGTTCCAGAAGCCACGGAGCCCTCGGAGGGATTTTGTCACCTGAAGGAGCAGCTCTTGGGGAACATCCGCACCTCTGCCCGGCCGGCGTGGAATCCCTGCCTCGCTTAGGGCCGCTGTTCTGCTGAACCAGACCCATTTGTTATCTCTTCGGAGGGGCTTATCTGTGTCATATTCGACTTCTTAACAGATGAAAAGGGATTATTTCTCGCCGCTGCCTTGTGCCACGAGCCCAGCCGGCCTGTGTGACAGGAGATGTCACAAGTACCCGCTAATTCCCGCTCAGGAACCGCCTCGGATCGTTCCCACTCCTTAACGTCGTGCAGATGTCGGGAGAGGAGCTCCTGCTACTTTCCTGTTAGGATTTCAAATCCCAAACCGCACTGCCTGCGTAGGGAATCCTCACTTCGGGAAAAATCAGGATCAAGGAGCTCGGCTGCCACGCGTGGCTCAGAGCCTGCCAAACCCAAACCCCAAAGTCCTTCTGTTCCGAGGAGGGTTTGAAATTGATGGTGGCAGGGTGAGAACGAGCCTCTCCCGTTTCGTGATGTCGGCGGAATACTATGCAGGAACAACGGCATGAAAATCAATGCTAATTAGCTGTGAAGTGAAAACAAAATGAAGCTTGACACTCTCATAATCTCTATTTTGGCATTTAGAAATCCGGCTGTGACTCCAGTGCTGGGAGAGAACTGCATAAATCCATAAAATGAGCTCGACACACCAGCGAGTCTCCCTCACCTGACTGACAGGTCCTCGGGTGCTAAGCCTTGGATGTGGAATAAAGCTCAGCTATTCCAAGTTTCAGGAGCTGAGGGCAGAGCTTTACCAAAGCAAAAATGCTTTTAAAAGCCCTTAATGAAGGTAGGATATTAAGAGAGAGGCCGAGGTGGTTTAAAATCCTGGCTGTGGTGTTATTGCTCACAGGCAGGATGGAATCCCATCCCTGCTGCCAGCCCTGGGAACTGTCCTGCAGGGCCTGCAGCTCCCGGGCCGGATCCAGAGGCTGTCCCAAGGCATTTATCCACATGGGGGATGGCAGGTGTGGTGTTCTCTCCCCTTTACAGAGGGACAAAGGGTGGAGAAATGATTTTTCCAGGAGGCCACAGCAGCACCAGAGAAGTGAGGACATGTGGGGGGTGGTCACTCCCTTCCCATCACACCACCCAGCCAAGGAGGCTCTGTAAAAGCCACAAAAATTATGTGGATTACTCAGATATATCTGAATTCTGCCTCTGGAAAAGCTCCGTATTTCGGGAATATGAAAATATGTTTTAAGAGCCAGAGAAAGGCTCTGGGGCCACTTAAAATCAGGGAATTCCAGAATGGTTTGGGTTGGAAGGTGGAAGGGACCTTAAAGCTCATCCCATTCCATGCCTGCCATGGGCAGGGACACTTCCCACTATCCCAGGGTGCTCCAAGCTCTGTCCAGCCTGGCCTTGGACATTCCAGGGATGGGTCAAGGAGATTCTTGTGAGGGGTCAAGTTCAGACATGCTGTTCCTTGTGGCTCTTTGACCTCCTCATCCCACCAGCTGGGGAATTGCCTCAGATCAAACCTTCCCTGCAGCAGAATTATTCCTTTTGGATAAACGCATCTAAACCAGGAAAACTCCTGGATAAACACAGCGCAAGGACCTCGTGCAGATCCGGCTCGGCTGTTCCATATTTATGAAGGACAAATTGCACGTCGGGGGTGCTCTGCCATCCATGAAATCACACGGAGCTCAAGGACATTCCCTGCCCTGGGACGGTGGGGCAGGAACAGCCTGCAGCGAGCAGGAACGCGCACGAGGAGCCAAAACTCCGCGTTCCCAGCCTGCAGCTGTAACTTCGGGGTTTTGTCTGAATTCCTGCTGCTGCTGCGCATTCCTGGCTCATACGAAACCAGCGCAAACATCTTAGGAAGGACTTGTATCCACTGGGATCAAAGCCTGCGAGTCCTTAATCGGGATGATAACACAGGATGGGATTTCAACAACAAGGAAGAGTTGTTTTGAGGGTTTTTTTTTTTCCAAAGCCCTGTTGGAATTTGAAGGAACACTGGAGCTGCATTACATCGATCTGGCTCTGAACTAGATCTGAAGGTCCATAGAAATTTATGGAGAAAATCCCGTTGAATTTCTTGTGCTTTGGCTTGGAGTGAAATGATTTCTAGACGTTGCTGGAGAATATCCTGCAGACAAAAAGATTTCCTTCTCGGTTCCTGGAGGTTAATTATGGAGATTCCTCATAGAGGATCAGCAGTGCCAGTTGCTGGGGAGACAGGAAAAGTATTTGTTAGGGAATTCTAGCCTGGAGCTGCATAAAAATGCTCTGACAGGATGGTTTTCCCTCAGAAATACTGATATGCTGAAGGCAGCTTGTCTTGCAGAACTTCTTGGATTTCAGTGGAATTTGGTATTAGGAACTCGCTGAGATGAAATTCTCTGCTAAGGCTGCAACTTTCAGATTAAACCTTTTTTTGGACTGAGTTATTAAATTCCAAGATTTATTTATAATGTAGTTTCTGGAGATGGATAGGAAGTGAGTAAATTTGGAACATTTTTACTCAAAGGATGGAGTTCATTTCAGAAGGAGTTTTGAAATCCTTTTGCCTCGAATCCCGTTTTGGGCTGGAAAAAGCGAGTGAAATTGTGTAATCCCCACTCCTCACCCAGCTCCGGCCGATCCCAGCGGGTGCTGGGGGCCAAAGGCAGACTCTGGGAACAGCTTCCAGGGAAAAGTGCAGCGGATTAGGTCAGTACTGCATGTCCTTACCCATTCCTCCGAGTTCCTCCCACTTCCCTGAAGGCACAGCAGCTTGGAATTATTGCTGAGGAGCACAGAACTCAGCGAACGAGAAATGTCATTTTTTGGCTGCGGCACCACCAAGGTGGATTCGTTATCCCGAGGAAGTTCGGAGTGTTCCTCCTCCCCCACCCCTTCATTCCACCCCAAGCCTCAAACGCTCGGTGACCCAAAGCTTTCCTGGCTGCACACGCATATTTGTAATTCCTGCCCCTGTGAATGAGTAACAGCAGCACAGACCCTTGGAAGCATTGCAGGAATTTTTTGGGAGCCATTTGAAACTCTTCGCGCGCTGGGGCGTTGATTTTTATTGTTTTCTGTCCCTCAGGCACAACATTTCCCACCATAAAGTTGTGGGGACGAGTTCGGAGCTGGATTTCACCGTTTGTGTGGCTGGGAGCTTTAGCCTGGAGGGTGCCAGGCTGGGATTAATCCGGCTCCGAGATGCAGAAAAACCTCAGGAATTTCAGAGGGCAAAAGCAGGATGGCCATGGGCATCCGTGAGGGGAAAGCACCAAGCAGAGACAAGCAGAGAAATGAGGACTGGACAGAGCCTGGAGCTGCTGTAAAGCAAATGCAGAGAGGAGAAACCCTCTGGGAGAAGCGTTTTCCTGGGATCTGGGAGATGCAAGGTCCATGGGAATGGGGCAGCTAAAAAATAAGAACAGCGAATGTTCCGCTTCAGGAAAACTCCCAATCGCTGCTCCAGCAAGTCCTCGCTCCCAGATTCCCAGATTTCTAATTAACTCAAATGGTGGAGGCAGCTCCTGCGCGGCCCTGACGAGGGATTGGCTTCGGGAGGAGCCGCTCTCCGGAGCTCTCGGAGGGAGGCTGCACAAAAATGAGATTTCAACCAAGGCCCCGGGTCAAACAGGACATTTCTGGGTCACGGGGGCCCTGGCCTGGATTTTCAGCAGCTCTGCCTGCAGCCAGCAGGATGAAACGCAGAGCTCTGCTCCCTTCCTCTGCTTCCTTTGTGCCGTGTGGAAAAATGAGACCTTTCCAGGAGCTGCAGCTCGGAAAGCACCAGCGTGGACGGATGGATGGTGGTGGTGGTGGTGGGCGATTTGGGGCTTCCATGCCACGGTGAGAGCCTCTCCCGCTCCAGCAGCTCCTAAAGCAGATTTCCCTGGAAAAGTGTGAGCATCCCTGGATCACACACAGCCTTCTGAGCGAGGCTCATTAGGCAAGTGTTGGTTGCAAGCAGCTTTCACACCCTTTCCAGCCCGAGATTTCCATGGGCAGGGAAAGTTCCTCACTCTAATTAAATGACTCAGAAGAGCCCAACTGGTCTTCTGACACATTCCAGCTCTGCTTTTGTTGCCAGGTGTTTCCAAAGAAATGATTCAAGGTTGGAAATCTCATCTTCTTACACCATTGTTTACTGAATTAAGGAATTATTGGAAGGCTGCAGAAAACGAGGGCTTCGCTTTATTCCCAGCTTGCTGGGATGTGAATTGTTGGAAGGGTTGGAGGGAACCTGCAGGATGTTGCTGCTCCATCCCTTCACCTCCAAACCCCATAAAGCAGCCAGATCCAAGATTTCTGGGCTTTCAGGAACAGCCTGGCAGCAGGAGTGAGCATAAATCCCTCCAAAACTCTCGCTGGATGCATTAAAAATGAATTCCTTGGCTCAGTTATTTCATGTGGAAGGCAAGGCAGAGCCGTGTCCTCAGATAAAACCCTGACATCAGCTCACGGGGCGGTCTGGGAGCCTCCGGGAGCCCGGAGCTGAGCTTCCCAAACTTTTGCATATCCCGTGCTCAGCGCATCCAGGTGAGCGGCTGCCGGCCGGGAGCTCGCGCGCGGCTGGGATTTCGGCTGGAACATGTATTTGCAAAGTCCAAGGAGAGCCTCATTTTTTCACCATAAAAGGTTGGGAGCGAAATTCCAGAGCTGAATTAACACGTCCTGCTGCTCCTCGACGTGGGAAAAGAATGCTGCGTCCTCCCACGTCGCTGCTTCCCATCCCAGGGCTTCTTCCCTCTTCCCGACTTGTCCCTGCAAGTCCGACCTTTACTGCCATGAGCCAGCAATTAATTAGAAGGATTTAATTACCCCTCATCAAGAGAGATACCTGCAGAAGCCAGGTCTGGTTCTCTCTGTGCTTACATGGCTTTTATCCCGCTGCATTTCCCAAATTCATTGGAGTTGTCCAGAGTTTTCACAGTTCTGGGGGGAAATCTGGCACAGGAATCTCTGCTGACCTCCTGCTAATAAATAATGATGGGAAGAGAGGATTATCCAGCAGCCAAATGCGTTCCTGAGGGGGTTTGAGGGGTTATTCCTGGTGGGAATGGGATGCCAGCGGAGGTCACCATCCCTGCTTGGTGCTCAGGGTCACAGCACTGCTCCATGTTTTCATCCTCGGGAAAATCAGCAGGGGATGGACGATAAATCTTTTCCAATAAAAGGAACTGGGAATTCAGCTTTGGAATTCTGTCACTTGGGGAAAGAGAAGGATGGCCCTGCAATGGTTTTCCCCTATGGAAATGAGGATGACGGAGACGGCTGACAATAACTAAACGCCAATTTTAGACACTAAAATAGGTAAATGTTCAGCTTTCTGGAATTTTCTGGTCCAAGTGGAAGAGAGCCTTGCTCTGTTCCTGGTTCTCCTGCCAATTTTCCAGCAGGATATGGGGCAAGCCAGTTCATGTCTCCGTGCCTTTCCTTATCTGAGGCTCGCAGTAACTCCCAGGCTTGAAAGGGCACCGGGAGGGTGAATTCGTCACCACCACCTCCCCAAGGTCTCTGGTGCCTCCTGGGAGCCTGGGATTCAGCTGGAAAACGTCCTTCCTGACAGATCCGTGGGTGCTGCTGGCGGGACATGGTGCTTTCCCATCCCCGCTGCCTGGCACATTCCATGTTTGTTCCCAGGACCAGGAGACTCCAAACCCAAGTGAGCTGATCCCAAGATCACCAGATCTTTGTAGCAGGGAACATCCAGGAAGCAAATTTGGAGCCAGAGGGTCGTGGTGCAAACCTAGGATGCTCCAGGAAAACCGGGGGCATTCTCCAGTGCTTTTCCAGAAGGAATGGCAGCTGGGAAAGGGCGAGAGGTGGGAGCACAGGCAGCCCCCGGGCTGGGGCGAGGAGGGTGATGCCATTCCCATGCTGGCATCCCTTCCCCAGTGCCAGTTTGGCCACACCTGGAGCTCGTGGTTGCTCCAGACAAGCCGGCTCACATCCCAAAGCCGCCGTGAATCCAGCCTGGAGAATTCCCCGTTTCCTCGATGGAGGATTTACTGGCTGCGTGAATTTTGGGGATTGGATGCCTGCTCACCGTGGAGAGCGAGGAGCTGCACCTTATGGGGGTGGCAGCTCCCTGACTGACACCGGGATGTCCCCGAAGGGCAGCACCACATCCAGAGCCTTTGAGCAGCACAGCAGCAGCTCCTGATGGAGAAAACACCGCCAGTAACTGGAAAGCCAGGAGGATTTGCTGGAGTTAAAGCCTCCCTGTGCCTGGAGCAGCTATGAGGAGCTGCACGAGGCGATGAAGGCCCTCAGGAGATGGTGGAGCTGCCCCCACGCTGCAGCCGAGGCCACTCGAGCTTAGCAGGGCCACAGGCGGAGAAATCAGCTCGGAAACTGTTCCAACTTTTCCCAAAGGCACGAGGTTGCTTCAGCTCTGGGGTTAAGGCCTCGGTGTTCCAGGAGTGTGGAGCTGGCTGGATCCATGGGAGCCCTCCTGGACTGCCCATCCCTTCCCAACTTTCCCTCCAGGAGCTGCTGATGGAGCCAGGTTAGGGTTGGCTCCTCTGGATCCATTCATGGAAGCTCAGATCCTGGTTTTAGTGATGCCTAAAACGGAGGAGCAGCTCCTTTGGAGACATTTCCACCTGAAGGGATTTTTACTCCCTAATTCCTCAATCTTCCTTTCCATCTTTTCCAGGCCTTGCAAAACCACCCTGAATTTTCCACAGGGGTGAAAGAGGTGATCGACAGGGACATGGAACCCAAGCTGAACAGCTCCCATCATCTCTGCCTGGTGGGCACAACACAATCCAGGCACTTCATCCCTAGAAATCCTCGGGATCCCGATACACCACATCCTCCGTGCTGCCCCGAGCAGTATATCGGGGGTATAAACCCGTGGGCTTGGGGATGAGCCATGGATAAAAGGGGGGTTTTCCCTAGGAAAAGCCCAAGGAAAAACCTTCAGACAGCTGTGACAAGGCTGGGCAGAGGGACATCAGGGACATCAGGGCCATCCCCCGTCCCCGTGCCAGCAGGACACCTGCCCTTGTGTACAACCCTGTGTAATGAAGAGACTCTCCCCCAAGCACCGCGAGGAAAGTGGCCTGGGCTGAGAGCCAGGCTGCTGCTGGAGGGATCCCTATCCCTCCTCTTCCTTCCTCTCCAGCAGGTGGGAATCCCCCTCCCAGCCCTGGAGCCCTTGGCATGGGCACATTCCCGGCAGCTCTCCCGTGGGCACCTCGGGAGCTTTGCACTGAGTCAGCCCCGAGCGGGGCAGAGATAAGGAAAGGACTGGCAGCCCTCCAGCCTGCACAGATGCCGGCTCATTTTGAACTCCACAAATGATTTCTGTGCTCGAGGAAGGATCCCGGCACCTCCTCCTCCTCCTCCTCCCAAAATCCTTTTTAAAAATCCCCCATTTCTCCCTCTTTCTCCGCATTCTCCCTGCAGCGTCAACACCTTCACTGCGGGTACTCCAAAAAAAACCCGGAAAGGCCAAACCAAATATTTTGTCGAGAACCAAATGGAGCCAAAGCTCCAAGGGGGCAAGAAGAGGTTTTGTTTTATCGGCAGTCCAAACCCCCTGGTCAGGAGCAGAATGCCGTTTTCCCTCCTGGAACGGCCTCCTGGAAATGAGGCCGAGGCAGTTCTCGTTTGCAGCGCTCGTTTGATGAACTCCGGCGGGTTAATGATCTTGCTGGGTTTAATTAAAGCAGTTTTAGGCAGGCTCAGTCCTTCCTCCGTAGGAAGGGCCCGGGGCTTTGGAAGTGCTGCTGATATCCAGCACCAGAGCCAGCCTCTGGCTGGAATCATGGAATCGTGACCATGGGCAAGACATGGGGTACAGCCCCAAATCCCCCTTTCAGCCCCAAATCCCTGTTACAGCCCCAAATTCCTGTTACAGTCCCAAATACCTGTTCCAGCCCCAAATCCCCATTTCAGCCCCAAATGCCTGTTTTGTCCCCAAATCCCTGTTTCAGCCCCAAATCCCTGTTTCAGCCCCAAATCCCCCTTTCAGCCCCAAATGCCTGTTACAGTCCCGAATCCCTGTTTCAGCCCCAAATCCCTGTTTCAGCCCTAAAGCCCTGTTTCAGCCCCAAATCCCCCTTTCAGCCCCAAATCCCCGTTTCAGCCCCAAATCCTTGTTCCAGCCCTAAATCCCCATTTCAGCCCCAAATCCCTGTTCCAGCCCCGTGCCTGAGGCAGGGACCCGATTGCCCACAGGCTTTTCTCAGTGCCCTCAAGTTCGATTTGGGACACCAGGTGAGACACAGCGGGGACACGGCCCCACTCCCGCAATTTTTCCTCATCCCTTCCCAAAGTTTACAGACACCAAAGCGTGTCCTGAGAGCTTGGGAAGTGTCCAAGCGCAAAAAGCCCCAGTGAACCCTGAGGAGCCGTCCCCGACTTTTCTCCAGCCTTAAAATCATCCGAATCCATGGAAAGCGCTTCCTGCGGGAAGATCCCGAGCGTGACGCGGCTCCAGTGAGTCACTGCGGGGTTATGGGGTTATGGGGCTGCCGGGGTTATGGGGTTATGGGGTTTCCTGGCACCTCTGTCCCCATGGTGACACCACACACCTCATTTCTGGGCTGGCTGGCACCTCCTGGGTGACTCGGATTCCCAGCCCGGCGCCGTCCCCGCCAGGGAATGCTGAGGGATGGAAAATCCAAGCAGAGCAGCAAATATCCATCTGGCAAATGTGGGAGTGAAGGCTCTGGATTTATCCTGCATCCTACAAACTCTCAGCTTCCCGCTCAGACTCACCCCGGCCTCTCCACTGATGCTGGATTTGATCTTGGAGGTCTTTTCCCACCTTAATTCTGTGGGTGGGAATATTTAGGCAGAGGATGCTCCGGATGCCGGCGATCGATTTTCCAGCCCAATCCTGCATCCCTACTTGTGGATCAAAGCCTTTCGCCAAACCGTTGTTTCTCTGCTCGGAAAATCCACGGGATGTGCTCCATTTCTCGATGGGAATTAAGTAGGAAACGAACAGTAATCTCCTAAAAATCAGTGGGATATCCCCGCGAGTTCCCCATCTCACATCCCAACTGCAAATTCCCAGCGGGATGCCTGCTGGGGAACCCTGGGGAATGAGCAGCCTTCCCTATCCAGGACACGGGGATCCTTCCTCAGGGACATAGGCAAGAGCAGGGCTTTAATTCCCGTCCCTAAATTCCCTGTCTTTAAGTTAATAACCCCACTGTTACAAGGGCATCTTCATTTTTGGGGGCGCAACATCCCAGGTTTTTCAATCTTTTCAAATTTAGATTAATTCAAGATTTAAATCCCTTTTAGTCAGGGATGAACCCTTGTCCCTTGTGGGACAAACACCACGGGAGATCGGGACAGGTGACAGAGAAAAGGGGTGACTTGTTCAGTACAGGCGAGGTTTTTTAGGAATAAAAGGGTTTTTGAAGGGGTTCAACACAAATTCTTTGATGATTTTAGATTTACGACAGTGTGGGGTGACAGGACAAGGGGGAATGGCTCAGGACTGGAAGAGAGAGGATTATGGTTAGGAAAAAACTGTTCCCTGTGAGGGTGGTGAGACCTTGGAACAGGCTGTGGCTGCCCCCGGATCCCTGGAAGCACCCAAGGCCAGGCTGGACGGGGCTTGGAGCACCCTGGGATGGTGGAAGGCATCCCTGCCCAAGTCAGGGGGTAAAATAGGATGGGTTTTAATATTCCAACCCCAACCAACCTGGGATGCCGTGATTTACACCCACCCTCAGCGTGACCATGTGGCTCAGCAGCCCCTGACACAGAGCAGGGCTGATGTCACCCACCCCTGGGGACACCCTGCCTGCCCCCGTGGCTCCACGCATCCCAATTCTCCGTCCCGCCAGGATTTTCCCTTCCAGCCCTTTGCCGGCGCACGGAAGAAGCTTTCCCTCGTCACAGCCCGAGCCTGCATTTCACATTCATGCATTTGAAGCACAGACAGGCTCGTAATTAAATTCCGGAATATTTTAAGCCCTCGTAGTGATTTGAAGGTCTCGGAACTCAGCTCAGCATATGTTGCTCTCGTAGTAAGCTCGAGTTCTGCCAGCTGCCTGCGTGGGCTCTCCCTACAATTCCCATTTTCCCATCAATGAGCCGCATCCGGGAGCAGGAATCATTCCCCATCTGCAGCACAGCGTGGCCTCTTCTCTGCCCAGGAGCAAACCCTGGTGTTTTCCCAGCTAAGGAGACACCCAGAAAGTTGGGAAGGCTCCAAACAGGAGTGGTTTAATCGGAGCATGGCAGGAATTCTCCCTCTCCCGGGCCAGCGAGGATCCTTTGCTGTGGTCACACGAGCCAGGAAGCGAAAACGAAAGGTGGGGGATACTCAAGTTATTTTTTTTTTCTTTTTTAAGCCCTGACAGTTCCCGAAGCCGCGGCAGGAATGTCAACGGGCAGGAAGTGCTCGTGACTGTGAGTACCCGACCCGAACACGTGCCTCACCTTCCTCCTTCTTTTTCTTTCCTGGAAGGGATCCCATCCTCGCCTACCAGCTGGGAAACATCGCTGCCTCCTCCGAGCCTGCGGAGCTCAGCGTCATCCTGGCCTGGGTTTGTTCAGGGAAGAGGTCTCTCCTCCAGGGATGCTCCTGTGGGATAAGGAATCCTTGGAGTGGCTCACTCAAATCCTCGCTGGTGGTGCTTGCACGGCATCCGGGGGCAGATTCCCACAATTCCCAACCCATCCGTCGTGGCGAGATGATGGCGTGGGAGGGCTGCAGTTTGGAATAATCCTACTCAATAATATAATCGATAATCAATAATCAATTTTAAAAATCAAGTATCTACTCAGGTGATGCCCCCCCTCATCCTATTGTGCTGCCATGGCCATGGAGCCGGGGGCGAGCACTTTAAATACATCCTCAAAATCAGGCACATTCCCGGTGCCATCCCAAAAACCCAGAGAGCTGGGAACCCCCCCGCGCATCCACACCCTCCCAGGCTTCAGGGCTTTTGTGACATCCTGAACCTTTCGTCGGGAAAAATCCCTCTTCTGCTCCTCCTGGACGGCAGCTGGGCCAGCCCCGAGGAACTGGGGGCGGGGAGGTGGCGGTGTCCCATTCCCGGGATGTCCCGGGACGTTCCGGGATGGGCAGAGCAGCCCCGGCTGTTCCCGACACCCTCGGTGTGAAATTTTCCCGGAGTTTGTCAGGAAACTCTCTCCGTAGCCGCTTTTTTTTCCTTGGAACAGCTCATTAACACCGAGCGGAAATCTGCAGGCTCCGGGCCAGGTTTCGTAACGCTCCGGGAGCAACGCGGGGACGGGAGGTTTGCGCATGGAAAAAAACCCCAAAATTCCAGCAGGAATGAGAAACTTTGAGCTCCCTGCGCGCACAAACTTCGCCTTTGCTCCGCTCTGCGCGCAGCAAAACCGGTCTGGAGAAACCGCACGGCCACGGTTTGTCCCAAAAGGAATTTTTTAGCGGAATATCCACCCCGCGGGATTGCTGGCGGTGTGGAAATCGCCGCTCTGGAGGGCCAGGGAAGCGCTAAATGTTGGATATGTTCGGCCCTCCCCACGCCAGCCCCTCGGGCTGCCACGCACCTCAGCTTTCCCCGGGAGCATGCCTTGGGGGCTGGAAAGATGGAAAGAGGGAAAAACCAGCCGGGATCTTAGCACATTTCAGGGGATAAAGCGGGGAAAACCCCTTTTTCTGCCTGAGCCAGATCCCATTCACGCTCTGCTGTAAATCCACGTGGGAGGAGGAAGCCCTGGAGCTCCTGGGGGCTGCCCGTGCCCGAGGCACGAAGGAAGAGCCGCCAAAACGCGCGGAACGAGCGGAACCCGGCGCGCCCGCACCGCACCCGGCGCTTCCAAAAGCGGCTCTTTTCCCTTTCCTATTCAAATTCAGCCGCGCCAAACCGATATTTATCCAGTTTTTCCTGGTCAGGAGCCGCTCCCTGCGTGCCGATATTTACCATAAGTAAATGTCTGCTCCCCTGCGGAGCTGCAGCCGCGCGTGGCTGAGGAGCAGAAAAGCTGCGGGGATATTTTTAGCCGCGTGTTTGTCTGCGGAGCCGCGTCCCAGGGGGATTCTCGGTTCATCCCCGCCTGGGGACTGAATCAGTCTGGGTGAGAGGCAGAGCTGAATGTCACCAGCCCGCGCAATGCGTCGACAAACGGAATTATCCGAGCACTAAATCATTCCGGTCTGGCGTGAAAACCCGTGAAAGCAGAGCTGGGACTGGGCGGAGGGAGCGGGGAAGGTGGGAGGGCACCGGCTGGGGACAGGTTGGGGGTGGGTGATGTCCTTGCTGTCACCCTGGGCCCGCTCGGAGCTCCCAGGACTTTTCCGGGATAAAACAGCCGTGAGGGATGTTGCACATCCATATTTATGTGTGTGCGTCCAACCTGGAGCAGCCCGGAGCGTTCTCCTCATCCGCTGCCCTCTTATCACCTCCCTTTGGCCGCCCTCTTATCGCTTATCAGAGCTGCCTGGCTGGGGACACCCGGGAAGGGTCAGAATCTCTTCTCCTGCCTGCGGGGGGGAAGGAACCGGGGTGATTTGGCACCTGAATCCCCCAAATCCGCCACATTTCCAGCACTCCTCCGTCCCCAGCGCTGCCCCGGGCAGCAGGGATGTGCCGCTTCCTCACTGTCGCATTTTTTGGGGGTAGAAAATGATTTCACTGATTTATTTTCTACCTTGCAGGATGGCGAGAGTCTGCCCTGTGCTGCTCCGTGGGCCGCCAGCTAATTTCAGTCGATTTTGAGCTGAAATTCATTTTAAACTGCGTTTCCTGAGCACAGAACACGATCTGGGTGCTCTGCCCTGAGTACCCTCTGCAAATAACAAGAGGTGGAGAAGGAAAATGCCTTCCCAAGCCTCTGCCCTTCCCCTTCCCTGCAGCCTGGGGCGTTTTCTGCAGCCACCGCCAGATTATTCATGCCTTCGGTATCTTCACCACCTCGGCTTTAGGATCGGCTCATAAAACATAAATATTTTGTGCTCCAGAGGGACTTTTTAAAATGGTTTCAGGGTATTTAGCAAGCACTTCATGTGGATTTGTCTCCGGGAAAGGGATGTGCAGGGAATGGGGACAGGTCCCTGCACTGCAGCACCACCGCTGGAGCAACCCCTGGATCAATAATTGATGGGTTTGCCTTTTTATTGATGTACTGAATGCCTCTTTTTTGGTGTAGCTAGCTTTAATAGCCATTAAAACCTAATTACAGGACACCCAGGGGACATCTCTGGCAGGGACAGGAGCTGCCGGGTCCCTTGGCTGGGACAGCCCGACGTGAGGAGAAGGATCTGGGAGGAAAATACGGGCAGAAAATGAGAATTGGTGACCTAAGGCAGGGCGTGCTCACGAAATGTGAGGGAGGAAACACTGACGGAGCTTTTTTTGCATTGGAAACTCAGTTAAACACGAGCCCAGAGCTGCACAAAATGTGCATCCGTGTGCATGTAGGTGCTGTGGGATGAGGAATGTCCCAAGGATTGCCAGGAAAGGTGGGGCACAGTGGATCAGGCACTCCTGGGGGGGCTCCAGCTCCTGTGGGATGGGGAGGCAGTTTTGGTTTGGTGAGGGAATCGCGCTCAGGGCTCACTCAGGCTGCGGCCAAGAGGGATGGAAACATGGAAAACCTGCACTTGGAGCCTCCTGATCCCGGTAAAGGCCTCTGCCGGGGACAGATGTGCAAAACCATTTCAACAGCGTGCTCCAAACCACTTACAAACGTTTTCCAGGCTGGAGCAGAGCTGCCACAAGTGCCACTGAGCTGGGGAGCTGTCCTTGCTCCGGGCACGCTGCCTGGCAAACCTGCTTCCTGTGCTGTCCCAGCAAATCCCTGCTGCGAAGAGGATGCTCCTAAACAGGACAAAGAGGCATCCCCCTGCTCCCCTGCAGCTGAGGGAATGCAGCGTTTATTACATTTTATTTTCATTTCCGTGGCGGCTGAGCCTCCTTGAGGCCGGCCACCCACTGGGGATGCAGCCACCTTTGGTCCTTCATCCCGTGTGTCCCCGGGAATCCGGGAACGGGACGCAGCCCGCTGCTCCTGGCTGAAGCCACGGATGTGTTCCCGGTGCCAGGGACACCTGGATGCACACCACGGAGCTCTGGGAGAACATTCCTAACCCTGCCTCCACAGCATCGGCCTCCCAGAGCAGCCGCCGTGGCTGAAGGGGAGTTGGGGATTGCTCCAAACTCCAGCTGCCTCCATCCTGGATCTCCCTTCCAACTGCAGCGGCAGCAAATTCCTTGGTTTTGCAGCTCCATGAGCCCCAAATCGCTCCCAGGGTGGGATGTGGGGTCCCCCAGTGCTGCCACTGCAGGGGTGATGTTTTGGGTCCTGCTCCCCGTGCCGTCCCGTTTGGCTTGGCCCAGATTATCCCGAATTCATTCCCACACGAACTCCAGCGAGATGTGGAGTCCAGGAAGGGAGCCCACGGTGGGGTGGCCCTGCTGAGGGTGAAAGTGCCAGCACTGTTCACTTCTTGGAGGTTTTTTTTGGGGTAGGGATGAAAAATCCAGCTCCCTCCCAGCTCCTGCACATCTCCACTTCCCTGACCCGGAATTCCACTTTTTTAAAATAACTCCGTTCTGCGGGAGCAGCGTCCTAAAATACACACCTGACCTACTTTATCCAGCTCCCTTCCCAAAATGTCATCCTGCAGCTCGAGGAGAGGGATCTGTGGGGCAGGACACGGCCGGGGGTCAAGCTGCTCCTGCAGCAACCTGCTGGGAAGGGGAGGCAATGGTTTCCTTTTCCTTTTCCCTAAGGATCAAGGTGGGAATTGGAGCTCAGCAGGAAATCCAGCGCTTGGGTTCGGTTTCGGAACACACTCAGGGGATTCGGGACTTGTCCAAACCACACAGGGATGCAAACTCCGCGTTCCCGTTCCCTTGGGAATGGGCTGCTGTGAAATTCCTGGGCTTTCTGCCTCCTGGCCAATAGTCATCCCCCAGAACTGGGAATGCCACATGGAAAGGGCTCTGGAAAAGGTGACAACAGCTCCCAAGCCAAGGTTTCAGTGCCAGGCACGTGGCTTGTGACATCTGACTGGTGTCACCTCCCTGGACACCTCTCAAGGCCGCAGGAATCCGGCGCTGCTCATGATCCATCAGAAATCCAGGGCTCCTTCCCCGTGTCCCAGCCAGCAGCAGCACCCTGGATTCGGAATCAGAGCTTTACATCCCGTTTTTCCTTCCATTTGGCTCCCATTCCAGAGGTGAAACCCCTCATTCCTGAGAGTTTTAAGGCATCTGAGTGGTGTCACCTCCCTGAATCCCTCTCAAGGCCATCAGAAATCCAGGGCTCCTTCCCCGTATCCCAACCAGCAGCACCACCCTGGATTCAGAATCGGATCTGTGGACATCAGGACAATGTTTACATCCCATTTTTCCTTCCATTTGACTCCCATTCCAGAGGTGATCCCCTCATTCCTGAAGGTTTTAAGGACATCTGAGCAGTGTCACCTCCCAGGACACCTCTCAAGGTGTTCAGGACAATGTTTCCATCCCATCAGGATCAGGACAATGTTTCCATCCCGTTTCTCCTTCCATTTGACTCCCATTCCAGAGGTGAAACCCCTCATTCCCGAGGATTTTAAGGCCCAGCCGAGGTTTATGGAGCGTTTCCCCCCAGGCTGCAGGGAGGAGATGCAGCGCTGCGAGGAGCAGAAAAGACACCCCATCTCTGAGGATTGATGGGCACATCCAGGAAAATGATGGCTTTATCCAGGTTATCCCGTTCATCTGCACCCAGGAAGGAAATTAATGAACCTCCCGGAGTTATTCCCGCTAATTGATGAGCTATTAATGGCAATAAAGCTTTAAGAAAGCACAAATGTACTCTGTGGAAGGGCAGAAGTGAGTGGCTCTTGGTGGTTTATCCCGGTGATTTGGGAGGGGGGAATTGCCGGGAATTTGATCCCTGCTCCAAGGCCTGCTCCGCATTTTAGTGGGGAATAGCATTAAAATTAATGCTGGCACTTACAGAGGGTGATTGGGTAATTAAAGGCTGATTAAGCCAATTTTATTTAAGAAAATGGATGAGGGAAGGAGCTGGGAAATGGGAAATGATGGAAAAGTGGAGCAAAGGTGAAGCCAAGGATAATTGGAGCTGGCTGTGGAAGATCACGGGATTCTTAGGGAATTCAAAGGGAACGCAGGAGACCGGACCTGTCTGGACATCAGGGAAAGGAGGGCACAGGGACAAGGATGGCAAATGCAGGTAAGAAATTGGGCAAGGGAAGGTGATGACCAGAGGAGCCAATTCCTTCCAGATCCACGTGGAAAACAACATCGGATGTTTCCACTAACGAGCATAAAAAGAGAAAACAGTCTGTGGAGGGGGTGTTTGCTGGTGAAATTTCCCCATCAAATCTGCTGATGGCACCAATTTCAGGGGAAACACGGACAATTTGGAATCCTAAGGACGGGAATAAAGCACTCGGGATCTCACAGCGAAGATTTGAGCTGTGTGGGAAGAGGGAATCGGCTCAAAATGATGGAGGAGGAAGAGTTCTGCCTGGCCACGGGGAGGGAGAGATCCCAGGAGCTGCACAGGGATCTCGCTGACCTGCGATGTCGGATACAGCTCCGGTCCAGGGAAAAGGAGCTGTCCAAGTGCAGGACAGATTCCAGGAACTCGGTGCATTTAATCCACCAAAACCTCCGGGAAATAACGTGTGAGAAAAATCTCTGAAGGTATTCAAGGGCCAGATCTGAGGCAGAGGCGGATTCCTCCCAGTGGGAACTGGAGGAGCCCTTCAAGATCCGCAGTCGAACCACCCCAGAGGTTCCAGAGGCCACAGCTCTGTTTTGGTGGCCACTTGGGAAACCGAGGAGCCACCTCTGCTCAGGCCTGGCTGACTCCGTCCTCAGCGGGAGGAGGAGAGGGTTTGATGTGGTGCCTGCAGCAGCAGAGCCCTGATAGAGCCGGGATCCTTCAGGTCGGACCAGAAAAACCTGAGGTGCTGCCACCCACCCTGCAGCTGCTCCGATCCCGCCGGGATAACCAAGGCAGGAGGAGGGACAGGAGGGCGGGATGGTGGCCAGGATTGCTCCGTTCCCACGGGCAGCTGGGAGCAGATGAGATCAACGCCGCCGCGGAATCGGGATGAGAATTGTGTCTGGGTCTCCCGGGGCGACTCCCTCCTCCTCCTGTAGCTGCACCCCAAGAGTTTGGTTCTAGGTGCTGTGGATTTCAGTCTCTGGATGATTCTGGAGACCGGGAAAAAAAATTGAGGAATGTGGTGGTGATGAATAATTCATTTTTTTCCGTGTTTTTTCCACAGCAGCAGGTCAGATCAGAGGAAAAGAGGGAGGAGTCTCACCCTCTCCTGAGACCCCACAGGCAGAGCTGCTTCCAGCTCTGGAAACCCCAAAATAAGGATTGGAGCTGCTGGAGTGATTCCAGAGGAGTCCGTGGAGATGTTTTGATGCTCTGGAGCCAGGCTGGGAGAGCTGGGGGTGCTCACCTGGAGAAGGGAAGGCTCCAGGGAGAGCTCAGAGCCCCTTCCTGGGCCTGAAGGGGCTCCAGGACAGCTGGAGAGGGACTGGGGACAAGGCATGGAGGGACAGGACACAGGGAATGGCAGGGATGGATGGGATCTTGGGAAGGAATTCCTGGCTGGGAGGGTGGAGAGGGGCTGGGCTGGAATTCCCAGAGAAGCTGTGGCTGCCCCTGGATCCCTGGAAGTGTCCAAGGCCAGGCTTGGAGCACCCTGGGACAGTGGGAGGGGGCCCTGCCCGTGGAACTGGACGAGCTTTAAGGTCCCTCCCCACCCAAACCATTCCAAGATTCCCCGAATTTGGCACAACCCCCAAAACCTCCTCGCTGGGTCCCAGACAACCTCTCCGCGTTTTCCCTGCCCCACACATCAAAGTTCCCCGCGGCTGAGGGGGTGTTTTCCCACATCCCTCTGTCTCTCCACGGGGCTGCGGTGGAAAAACCAACCCCGGTGGCTGCACTCAAACGCAAAGCCCAGGGAAAACCTCTGGGCTTCGTTAGCAGGGCCAATTAAGAGGAGCCAATCAAACCCCCCCCTTTGCCAAACACACATTAACAAATCGGGAAGTGTGGAAACAACCTCACAAGGAGTTGGGAGTGGCTCGGAACGGAGAGCGGGGAATGCAGACCCCACGGAGCTCAGCTGAGTTTAGGAACGAGCTGGAATTTCCGCGTGTTTGTGTCCCAGCGGCTGAGTTGGAGCTTCCAATTTTGGAGCCTGTGGCTTTCAAGCCACGGTAATTCCAGCTCTGAAACCCTTTGATTCCACTGAAAACAACAGTGGGAAAAGCGCTGGGAGAGGAGGAATCTCAGGAGTTTTACCCGATAAATTGAAATCGCTGTGGGGATGGGTGAGATTGAAGGGTCGGGCAGCAGCTCCGAGGCTGGGAGATCCCGATTTTCCTGGCTCAGCTCTGCTTCCCTTGGGAGATGGGTGGGATAAGGGGTCTGAGCAAAGGTTTCCCTTTGGGTGGGAATAAAAACTCCCGATCCAAGCCCTGGAATCCAAACCCCCAGCAGGCTCGGGATGCACAGCAGCGACGCCAAGGGCTGGAATCTGCACCCAGCTCTGTTCCATGGGATGCTCATGCTCCACATCCTCCCAAAAGCGGTGGGAATGTGGAGTTTGGTTGGGATTTGGAGCCTCCTATTCCTGGTAGAGCCCTAAACCAGGATGAGAGGGAGGGTGGAGAGGAGGAAAAGCCATCCCAAAAAGCCCGGATACAACAAACCCTGTGGGGCAGCAGGGAAGGGTCGGGCAGCAGCTCCAGGCTGGGAGATCCCGATTTTCCTGGCTCGGCTCTGCTTCCCTTCAGAGATGGGTGGGATGAGGGGTCTGGCTGTGGTCAGGGTGACCTGGAGGGACAGTAGCTGCAAAGGATCCCCTTTGGGTGGGAATAAAAGGCTCCTGATCCCTGGAATCCAAACCCCAGCAGGTTTGGGAGACACAGCAGCGACGCCAAGGGCTGGAATCTGCACCCAGCTCTGTTCCATGGGATGCTCATGCTCCACATCCTCCCAAAAGCGGTGGGAATGTAGAGTTTGGTTGGGATTTGGAGCCCGCAAAGCAAGCAATAACTTTGGAATTTCTGCTTCCGCGAAAAGTTTCGAGTCCAAAAAATCTTTTAAAAAAGCGGATTTTAGACAACCAAATGTTCCCTCGGAGAACAAAGCGCGCGCTGAGAGCCCCGGCGTTGCGAAGTAATAGGAAACAGGGAAAGGCTGAAGGAAAATCCCCTCTGGAGATCCTTTCCCGCAGATAAAACAACTTGTGGAGAGGGGGGGAATATTCGAGGAGCCGGCAAGTCAGGGAAAATCCTTCTCCACTCTTCCCAGTTGACGCCCGAGGCTGTGCCCGGTTAAATCCTGAAGCTCCGGGTTATCCCAGCAGGACCTGCAGTGAGTGTTGTCCAAAAGCTGAGTTTTCCATTGATTCGTGCTGGATTTGCCTCCCGGGCAGATCTGAGGGGAGAAACGTCCCTTTCCCAGCTTTTCAGAGCACAAGGAGCACCCCTGGAGAGCAAACCCACGGAGACGAGGCGAGGCAGGGCAGCAGAGTGCTCCGGGAGGGGCTGCCCAGCTCTTGCAGACGTTTCTCTCTTAAAAAGAAGGAAATTGGTGTTGCAGACTCACTCAAGTCCTCGTGGCCACAGCAGCTCGTTTGGATCTCCTGGCACTTGCCAAGCTCCTGGGAGCAGCTTGGAGAGGGCTGGGAGCTGGGATGGGGCTGTGCCAGGGCATCTCTGTCCTGCTCTGACCCCAATTTATGCCCTGAGACCTCTCAGACCAGAGCAAGGAGCTGCTAAAACCCGGCTCCAACGTGACCCTTCCCTTGCGTCCCATCCAGGGAGAGGCAAACGAGCTCCTCCACCCCATCCCAAAGTTCAGCCTCTCGGACGGTGACCTCCTCAATCTCCATTACGTAAAGAATCCCGCGGAAAAACAATTTAAACTCTTCCAGGGAGAGCTGCTTCGTCATTATGGTAGGAATCAAGCGGAGGGAGTGAGCTTTAGCCTTGGGATAAAGCTTCGGAAGTGCTGGTGCACTGATAAACCCTAAAAATTCCTATAAAATAAACCCCAAAGGCAGCCTAAGGCTGTTGATAAGGCAGGGCTTAGTGGTGCCGAGGGGAGAAGGGAAAAAAACCTGCATTAATTCCAGCTGCTCTTTAATTACCCACCACAAATCCTAAATCCCAGCTTCTTTCCTCAGCTTCTGTCCCCTCCTGGAGCGAGGGATGAACAGGACAAATGGTTTGATCCAGAATATTTTTAGGAGTTCCGTGGTTTTTTGAGGCCTTTAGGGATAAATTCTCCTGCCCAATGCTGGAATGAGAGTGTTGAGGTTTTCCCAGCTTGAGGGTTAACATCCCATTCCAGGATGTAGGGTGGCAATCCATAGGTTTCTGCCAGATCCTGAATTATTTGGGATCGGGCTTGCATGGAAGAGACCATAAAAATGTTTGGGAAGGACTGTGGGATCCGTGAGAGATCCAAACTTGGGATTCCCTGCGGAGTTGTTGTATCCACACCAAGGCGCCAAATCCATATAAATAAAAGGAATGAACTTTTGGGAACAGAACAGGTGGAATTTGGTGCCTGTGGGGCATTTTGTGGTGGTGGTGGAGGGCACTGGGAGCCTGGTGGAAGGGAATTTTGGGGTCAGTGAAAAGCCAGGAATGGTTGGTAGGAAGCGATCCCAGGTGCGAATTCCAGGGATTGGAGCCTCAGGTGCTCCCAGCAGAGAGATTTGACTTCTCTGTGCCCATCCTGCCCGTCCGAGCCCGTCGGTGGGAAGCTGGATGCTCCCGGAAAAGCAGAGCCTGGAGCAGCCTGGGATTAAAGCCGGGCGATCCCAAGACCTTGCAAGGCAGCGGATGTGGGATCAGATCCCTCCACGGATTTTGGATCCAACCACTTCACGGGGCTGAGCTCCCCCTCCACCTCCAGGGATCTGTTGGGGTTTCCAACCCAACCTTCCCGAGCCAAGTCCTGCGGGATTCCCGCAGCTCCAGGCTGCTCCAGAGTATCACCTGGCACTGACCCAATCCTGAGCCTCGGGATTATGGATTTGCACCCAAATTCTCCCACAAGCCCAACCCCAAAAGCCGTTTCCAAGGTCCACAGAGGCCAGTGGAATATTTTCTGGGATGCTGGATTTCTCTGGAGCACATTTCACCTCCATGCCCCACTTAATTCCTTAATTTTTCCCATTTTTCCAGCACCGTCCCTGTGTTTATTTGCTTTTGGCTCTGCCTCTAATCACTCCCATTGCTAATGAGTGACTCCTGGATGCTAATTAGCATCCAGTCCCATTCATGGATATTTTTCCTCGCATCCCTAAACCCCTCACGCTGCTTCACACATTCCATGGAACGATATCCCCCGGGAAGCAGATGCGGGGCATGTGGCGCGAGATGCCAGCCTGAATTCCGTGTGGGAACGGTCCGGGAATGATTTATATCCCCCTCCATTCCTAAACGACCTTGCTGATGGCATCCATTCATTTTCCGGCACGAAATCGCTGGAGACAAAACATTCCAGGCGGATCCAACGGGACGCGCTTCACGTGCCGGGCTAAACACGCGTTAAAAACCCGACGACAAAGCAATTTTCCAATTAATGAATCCCGTGGATGGCTGGGAATGCGGCAGGAAAAACGGTGCCGTGGCGCAGAGCAGATGTTGGATGCTCAGGAAGGATTTCTGCAAGCTCTGCTCCGCCGCGGGGTGAATTTCCAGAAGGATTTTGCGGATCCCAGCCCGCACGCCCTCAGGGGAGGAATCTGAGCTGCCCTTCCCAAAGTTTATCTTGGCTGCGCGAATGTTTCGGAGCGAGCTGGGGTCGGGTTTCCAGCGGGAGAGCCGCGGTGGTGGCACGGGGGTATTTATGGGGTGCAGCTGCCCCTCGCTCCCACAGAACCTTCACGGGTCTCCCACCATCGGATTCCCTTCTGGTTTTCCAAGGTCAGCTCGGAATCCAAAGGCGGGGAGGGATTTTTGAAGGTGGCTTGGGGTTTTCGTTGTGAAAAATTTAACCTTTGCTTTCGGCACGACTCGTCCTCTCCGGGGGGGGGGATTGAGCCAAGGATTATCGTGGAATCATGGAATTCCTGAGCAGGAAGTGACCCAAAGGGTCATCGAGTCCTGCACGGGACAAACCCAAAATCCCTCCGTGTGCCCGAGGGCGTCGTCCGAACGCTCCAAGGATATTCCTGGACCTTAGGAAGGTGGTGGGAGATCCAGAGCTGCTGCAGATGGCACCGGCCTCTCATCCCACTCCGATTCCTTCCCCTTCTCACTCATCACTCCCAACATCCGCGGTTCTCCCCGTGATCCGCACCCGAAGCTCTTCCTGATATTTCGAGCGGCTTTCTCTCTACCTCCTCCTTGCTAATTCCCCATCTAATTTTAAACCTCATCCATAACGGGAGCTTTTCTCTGCTTCCTCCATGTGTCACCACGCTTGTTTCTCCGCCTTTTTTTTTTTTTTCCCATTTGCCACCGGCTCCTATTTACATCTGTGTGTTTGGAAGAGGCACGAAGCGAAACTTATGGCCAAGCCCAAACTATTCTATAGGATCCGGAGATGCTTCCCAGCGTGGAGAGCTGCCCGGGAAAGAAGCTTGAAATAAAATCCCAAAAAAGCAGAGGATGCATCCAACTGCTGCTCGAATCCGCGAGCTGGGTGTTTTGGCAGGGCGGGAAGAGCTGACAGTCAGCAAGTGAGGAAAGGAATTAATTCTGGCTATTTAATTAGAAAAATATTAAAAAACAGGAGTGTATGAAAGGATTAAATTCAATATTCCAATATTTTCGCATGCTCTACCCAACAGAAGACCCCCAGATCGTGAAGGCCGTGACAAAATAAGGTTTCTGAAGTTTAGGAAAATTAAGGAAGATGTTACACAACAGCATCCTCTGATGTCGCAATGGGATCCCCACCCAAGGCTGGGGGAAGTGGGCACCCAGCCAAGCCCGTGGGCTGCATTCCCTGCCCAGCCGGCTCCTTGTCCAGCAAATAAACGGAATTCGCTCAGCTTTGACCTTAACTCACTTTTTAATTTTTTTTTTTTTTGAATAGGAAGTCGTCGGAATGGTCCAACTGGCAGGTCAGCGAAACATCCCCCAGCTGGAGGCTGCCCTGACAGAATTATGGATTGCAGATGTTGCCTGGGAGCTGTTGGGATTCGGAGCGGGGCCAGGAGTCCCTGGGGTGGCTGCGGAGCTGCTTCCCGAGCCTTTGGGAAGAGGGGTTTGTTTTCCACTCGGAGTGAACTTTTAACCGTTTGGGGTTTTGCTAAAGACAAGTGACAGAAAGCAGGGAAAGAGGAAGCAGAAGATCCAGATCCTGGTTCCTCTCTTCCCAGGAGGAATTCCTTCATGGAAAGGGCTGTCAGGCACTGGAACCGCCCAGGGAGGTTTGGAGTTCCCACCCCTGGAGGTGTCCAAGGAAGGACTGGACGTGGCACTGGTGGCAAGGTGGGGATCGGGCGCAGCGTGGACTCGGTGACCTTGGAATGACCTTGACCTTTTCCAGCCTCAGTGATCCTGGGATTCTTCCTGCACCCCTGGGAAGTCCTACAGAAACGTGGCTTCAGGGCTTGGATGTCCCCCCAGCAGTGGTGGCACCTCAGAACCTGGTGTCGACCGACGTCGTTGGCCATCAGGGACTGGAGAAAACCAAAGGCTGGAAATTATTTCATTTATTGGGATTATTGTACTTAACAACATTCCAGGGGTAAGGATCAAAAGGGCCGTGTCCAGTACTGACTTTGGGTCAAATAATCCTGACATCAGTCAGCTGAAAGGACGGAGATCCTTAAACCAGCTCCAGGAAACTGCTGGAGGCCCAGCCTGTAAGCCAATCCTAGTTAAGCCGAGCTCTGTAGGTTTTCCACTCCACGTTTATTCTCCGGAGAGCAGAGGTGCTCTTATCTCCATGGCCTTGTCCGTAATTCTGTAGGGAAAATGTTATATTTGAGGTTCTTCTTCTTCTTCTTCTTCTCCTTCTTCTTCTTCTTCTTCTTCTTCTTCTTCTTCTTCTCCTTCTTCTTCTTCTTCTTCTTCTTCTTCTTCTTCTTCTTCTTCTTCTTCTTCTTCTTCTTCTTCCTATTATTGTTACTTTCATGTACAAATGCCATTTATTATTCCACCCATTTTATCCCCAGAAGCCAACTTGGAGTGCGGGAGATGAATTTGCTGTTGAGAAAGGCTCCAAGCGCCTCCATGGACAAATCCCCCCGGATGCATTCCCTTCTCCTACATCTTTGGATGACTCCCCTTGATCTTTGCTGTGGCTTTTTTACCTGATTTAATTTGTAAAATGTGAGGATTCATGAATAACTTGTGGCAGATCTTTAGAGCTGGTGGACACGACGACCACGGGGACCTCAGCCTGAAGATGGGAAGGTCCAGAGGGGATGAAGATGCTCCTGCAGGGACATGGTGGAGCTGAGTTCCCGGGGTCTCTTCAGCCTGGCAGGAGCCCAGGATTGGTGGGAATGACTCTGGATATTTCTCCTGGCTCTTTTCCATGCACGGCTGTCGGTCTGTGAGGGCTTTGGGACCATCCTGTGTCTCGTGTGCCCCTGGGATGGGGATGTGGAGCCAGGACGGCTGCGTGGCACGAGGCACTGAGGATTCTCCCAGGAATCCTTTTTTCCAGGCTGTCCAGGAGCTCCACGGCACTAAACTCCTTTTATTTCCCTCCAACCTCCCTCCCCAGACCTCACATCACTCCCCCCCTCGCCAAGCAGCCAAGAGAAGACCCAAAGTTTACATTTTTCAAGAGAGCACTAAAATCAACAATTTCCTGTGCTCTTCTTGCCCAGAGACCCCGGCCAGGGAGTCAGGAAGATTTAGGGGTAGGAACTCCAGCCCATCCCCACCCGCGTGGGCTGGGATCCGGGATAATGAGGTGTTCACACTTCACCAAAGCTGGGGGAAGGTGTCAGGTCCCTCTCCCACAGCTGGGCTGGGGTGAGGGTGTGAGGGAACATTAAAGGCTCTGAGTGGAAAACAATAACAAGCAGAAAAGGGGAGAAAAACCGAGTTGTGAAGAAAAAGGGGAATGGGAAAGAAAAGGGGTGGGTGGGGCCCGTGTGATGCTGAGCTCAAAGGCTCAGGGTTGAGTTCCGGGGATGCTGGTGATTGTCCCAAATCACTCCCCTTCCATGGGAGTTTTTAGGAGCTGAGCACTCCAGGGAGGGGTTTCCCTCAATTTGTTTTGGCACCAAGCAGCTCCAAGGTGTGTGAATGAGGAACACAGAAATCTGGGATTCATTTTTTCCAGAGGTGTGAAAATGCTGCTCTGGGCACCCTGTGCCAGGGCCTCCCCACCCTCCCAGCCAGGAATTCCTTCCCAATATCCCACCCATCCCTGCCCTCTGGCAGTGGGAAGCCATTCCCTGTGTCCTTGTCCCCAGCCCCTCTCCAGCTCTCCTGGAGCCCCTTTAGGCCCTGGAAGGGGCTCTGAGCTCTCCCTGGAGCCTTCCCTTCTCCAGGGGAACATTCCCAGCTCTCCCAGACCAGCTCCAGCGGGGCTCCAGCCCTGGGAGCAGCTCTGGGGCCTCCTCTGGGCTCTCTCCAGCAGCTCCAGGTTCTCCCTGTGCTGGCCCCAGGGTTGGGGCTCTGCAGGTGGGCTCTCACCTGGGCAGGGCAGAGGGGCAGAATTCCCCCTTTCCTGCTGCCCACACCGGGATCAGCCCAGGATTCAGAGAGTTCTGGGTGCCAGAGGGCACAGCTGGGACGTGCCCAGCTCCTGAGACAAAACCCTTGGATTAATGGAGGGAATGAGCAGGAATTCCCCCCCTGGACCCCAGCTCCTGGTGCTGGGCAGAGCCAGGACAGCCCCTGCCCGGGGTGACAGAGCTGGGGAAGGGCAGGGAAGGCACAGCAGCGCTGGGGAGCACAGCCTGGAGCAAAGAAAAACATTTATTAAGAAATATTATAACTGTAAATGACCCAGACACAGAGAAGGGATTTTTTTTTTTTTTTTTTTCTGCTTGTTTTCCTTTCAGTTCTCTCCAGCTGGCCCAGAGACCCCTGGCAGTGGCTGGAAACCGAAGAGGTTTGGAGCCTGAGAGGCACATGAGCCCCAGACAGTTTGATTGCTCAAACATTTCTCAAAGATTAGCTTTGTCAAAGCAAGCACCAGGAAGGATAAATCACGTGGCTCGAGCTCAGCTCCGTCCAGGCTGCTCCAGAGAAAGGCAGGCTCCAGAGGGGTGAGGAGATGGCAACGAGCTGGAGCTGCGATATCACACGGGAGAGCTTCCCACGTAGATGAGGAGTAAAATCCAGGCAGGCACTTGCCCCGTCCATAAAAACCCTGGCTCAAGGCGTCGCAGAGATGAGCCAGATGTTCCTCTGGTTCAAAAGGACATTAAAACCACTATTTTTACCCTAAAAACAAAAAGAGAGCAGCTTAGAGGAGCCATCCATTTTGCCGGTGCTGTTTGCAGAACCCGGGGGTTAAAGTTAAGAGGAGAAAAAAAAAAACCCAAGTCTGACGGTGATGCTGAGTCCCTCTGACTGTGCTGCTTGCTCCTCTCGTTTATTTTTAAATCCTGAGCTTGGAGCAGGGGGAAGCTCCTTGGAGCTGCTGCCCGTGCCCAGGGCCTGCTGGAGGGCTCAGGGCTCTGTGTCCCGGATAGCCAGGGCTGGGTCGGGCATTCCCGGAGGGATCCAGGAGGGATTCCCTGCTCCGTTCCAGGCTGGCTGAGTGTTACAAACAATCCCAGGGTACCCTGAGCTGGAAAAGACCCACAGGGATCATAAATGCAACTCCAGGCCTGGCACGGCCACCCCAACAACCCCACCCTGGGCATCCCTGGGAGCGGGGTCCAAACGCTCCCGGAGCTCTGGCAGCCTCGGGGATGTGAGCATTCCCTGGGGAGCCTGGGCAGAGCCTCTGAGGGAAGAACCTTTCCCTGATCTCCGGCCTAAACCCCCCCTGGCACAGCTGGCAAACTGCTCCTCAAGGGAAGAACCATCACAAACCGGTTTGGATGAGCACCAGCAGGAAACCCCCCTCGGCCGAGGGTTAAGGACCCACCCCGAGCATCCCTCCCTCCACCTTTCCCAGCACATCCCAAGCCCTCTCTTGCTGCGTTTGATGCACTTTCAGTCTAATTAAGCCCAGTTTAAATATAGCTCAGCTCTTCCTTTGCTCCTCCAGCCCCAGCCTGGGAGAGGTTTTTTTTTCCAGGGCCACATGTAAGAACGATCTGCTTTGCCTCGCTTTTATTTATAGCTGCTCCCTGCAACTGGCTGCTTCTCGGTGCCGAGCAGAACCAGGAATTACCCTTAGGAAAGGGAAGAAGACACAGGGAGGGTGGGTTTAACCCGGTTGTTTCCCCAGCCAGCAGGGGCAGAGGCAGAGGATGGATCCTGGCACGGGCACGGAGCAGAACGTGGGACACCACGTGCTTCTTTTCCAGCTCCTTTTCTGCCCACGCCTCACCAGAGGTGAACGGTCTTCTAATTTCTCTCATTTTCCTAATTTTTTCTGGCTTTTCTTTTTAATTTTTTTCCCTGTTTTTTCCCCGATTTGCCCGAGTCAGGAGCGCTGATACACAGCAATGGGTCCGTGAGGTGTGACCGGGGGCAAAGCAGCCCCGGATTTCGTGCTCTGAAAAGATCCTTGCCCACCTTCCACTCACACAATCATTTAAAACCAGTTTCTCTCCAAACGTGAGCTGCTGCCTTTGGAGGAAAGATCAGCGGCCCCAGGTGCAGAGGGGAGATAAAACAAGATTATTTTTCACACCGAAATGATCATTATTTCGGGGTTGACATGAAGGAGAAGAATTGATTTGCCCAATTTTTTTGGGTCCTTGGGAACCTTGTGGTGAGGGTGTTCGCGGGGGGGGGGCTCAAGTCATGAATTTATTGCTGTTTTATTGATCTGCTCAATAAAAAAAACCCACAAATTATTTGCTTTAATCCTACAGCTGTGGCCAAATGTGCTGCAGAGAGGAAGGGGAAGAGGAAGAAGCTCTTCTTCCCCCAGCCAGAGGTTTGATTCCATGTCCCATGGGACATCCAGGGATTCTTTCCCTCGCTGTCACCCAAAATCATCCCCTGAACAGCCCCGTGTCTTTGATCCTATGGAGTGACCCCAAAAAAAACCCCAAATTCCTACTGGGACTTGATTTTCTGGGTGATGCTATAAATAACTGGGTTACATGGCCTCGTGTCCCAGCTTAGCTGGAGAGAATTCCAGCAGAAAATGGAGTGAAATAGGTTAAGGGTGCAGCTTTTCCTGGGATGGGATGTTGGGAAACGCTGCCTCATGGGAAGCAGGACATGCAGGAAAGGGAAGGACAGGATTGGGGTGGGAAAACGTGAATTAAACGTGGAAGGACTCTTGGTGTTGTCTGTGCAGGTGGAGGAGTTGGACTCGATCCTTGTGGGATCCAGTTCCACTCCAGGATATTTCGGGATTCTGGGATTCAAGGAGTACCTGAACAGCAAAACGTAGAGAATAAAAGTTATTGTCTGCCTTGAGGACTCTCTGCTTACAGAGGGAGTGATTATCCCACCTTCTGGAAGTGTGGGGCAGCTTTTCCTCAGGAAACATGGGATCATGGCTCCACAGGTCCTGTATCCCAGCACACAGAGGCAGCTCAGCCAAAAAACCCAATCTGATGTTCGAGACGCTGCAAAAATCAACGTTTTTCCTCGTGCTCAGACAAAAACCTGCCAGAAGTGACTCAAAGGCAACATCTGTGGTTTTAAACAGAGAATTATTTAGGCCTCAGAGCTGACCTGAATAGGCAGAGCCCAGATCTGTATTTGGGACAGGAGTTTTTTCAAGGCCAGGCTGGGATTCGGAGCCGGCCCCCGGGAGAAGCTCCAGTTAATTCCGAGGGCTCCTCCCGGCCCTGCTCGCACGTCATTCCCACGTTGGCTCCGCACAGATCTTTTCATCGAGGATGAAAAGAGAGCAGAGAGCTCTCTATTTACAGAGATGTTAGAAATGAGTGCTCTCACAGCTGCTGCAGAGACCTACATTCTTCCAGGCTGGACATGGAGGGCAGGAAAGCCTGGATCCATGGAATATCATCCTGAGATCCATCCTCACGCCGTTCCTGAAATCCAGCTGAGGAATCTCCTGGGGAAACAGCACCAAACCCCACCAAACCCACCCTGAGCCTCCCCTGGCCCAGCCTGAGGCCGTTCCCTCTCCTCCTGTCCCTATTCCCTGGGAGCAGCTCCCAAATCCCCCCCGGCTGCCCCCTCCTGTCAGGGACTTGTGCAGAGCCACAAGGGCCCCCCTGAGCTCCTTTGCTCCAGGCTGAGCCCCTTTCCCAGCTCCCTCAGGAATTCCCCAGCCCCTTCCCAGCTCCGTTCCCTTCCCTGGACTCGCTCCAGCCCCTCAGTGTCCCTCTTGTCTTGTCCCCACATGGGAAAACCCTGTGAAGCACTGCTCTTCTCAAGGTGCTTCATTCCTTCTGGGAATTAAATCCCGATTATTTGAGTCGCTCTCCTCTGTCCCTTGGCAAATCCCAGCCCAGTCCTGTGGCACTGGCAGGGAAAAAAAACAAAAAACGCTTTCGTGATGATCCAGCCCAACGTGAGGCAGGGAGCAACAGGGAGCTGCAGGAGTTATTGTTCGTGTAGGGACGATTCCGAGCGTTGGGAAACAGCTGGAAGTATCGAAATGTGAGGAATTCACAACTGGGATTTGCCTCTTTGGCTGGCAGAACCTTTCCCAAATCTTCCAGCCCGCGCTTCGTATGGGCTGTGATTCACCCCGGAGGAAACGATGGATTCCAGGCCGGCCCTGCGCACTTCCCTCGATCCTTTTCGGATCGTTTGGACAAACCATTATTCCCTATTCTTTGTTTCGGCCGGGATGAGGAAAAAAAAAAAACAAACCGCAGGTGATTGAATCATTTCCCCTTATCTCCAAGTTATCCCAGCAAAAGCTCTCCCAGCTGTCTGGGGAATGACTTAGTGCATCCAGTTATTGTGCTCGGGGAGGAGGCTGTGGGTGGCTATTTCAGTACATCCAGGGCTTTTTTTTTTTTTCCCTCTAATTCTCCTTTTCAAACATTTCACAAGCGCTCCAGAGCGAGGAGGTTCCCAGCCTCCCACTGGTTTTGCAAGAGCCCAGCCAGAGCCAGAGGGTTTCCATTTGCTCCAATCAGACCCGATTTGAGGGAGTGCGAGGCTGCCCCGTTCTCCAGGAGATGAGAAAAGCTGGCGGAGAAAGGGGGAATAATGGGAAAGGTGGGAAGAGCTCGCTGGTGCCCTACGGGCAGGCAAAGGTGATTCCGAGCTGCCAGGAAATCGCCGCCTGCCCCTTTGTCTCCGAGTCACCCGGGGCATCAGGGGAGGGAAAACTCCTCTTTGATGATTCTTGCCTTCCTTTTCCGTGTGTTTCCGAAGGGTTGGAGCGTTTTCCCTGCAAGGCAGCTCACGGCCTCTCCCGGTGAACCCCAGTGACACCCATGATGGGCATTGTTTGTGGCTGTGATGGGGAGAAAACTGGGAAAATGAGAGACTGGGATTTTCCCCTGGAGCAGCTGCTTGTTCTCGTCTTAATTCGATTTAAAATCTCCTTTTGGGGGCTGCCATTCCCTTCATTTTTCCTTCCTTTCTCCGTAATTTGCTCCACGCTCCTCCCAGCTGATTCGTGCCACCCCACATTCCAAACCCTTCTGCCAAGGCGCTTCCCAAGCTTTGCAATTGTGTCCCTTAATTTTTTTGAATCCTTCCCGTGTCCCTTTTCCAACAGTTCCTCTGTGCATCCCTTTCCTGTCACCTGAAGCTTTCCCACCCCGCTCCAGTGAAAAATCCCATTAGAATTCCTGCCCTCCTTGCTGGGCTTGAAGCTCAGAGTTTAAATTATTTTTCCACAATAATGGCCTAATCCTTTCTCTTATCAGCGTGGCAGATTAATTCTCCCAAGCATGGTTGGTACCTTGTCTTCTCCCTAATTAGAGACAAATTTTGCTCCCGGACGAGCGCGGGCTCGGAATTAACAGCAGGAAAAGCCCCAAAGCAAAGCCCTGCCTTGGAGAGCATCTTCCTCCTAGCCCAGCTGGCTCAGCCAAGGCAAACACAGAGCATATTGTGTGTCAACTCTAAATATACTCATCCCTCCAGCTGGGATTTAGGGACACTTCCCAAACATTCTCGAGCGGCAGCGGGATGTGTCAGCTGCGGCGAGGCGCTGTCAAAGCCTCCCCTCAGCCCAGGGCCAACCTGCGTTTCCAGGGCAGGAGGAGCAGGGAGAACTCCCCAAATAATTCGAGGAGCACAAGAGCTGCCGTGTTTCGGCTCCACGGTTGGGTTGGGGGCGTCCCCGCGGTTTGATTGCGGGCTGGAGGTGCTGTTTGTTCCTGTTGTCCTCACACTTTTCCCGTGTGAATTCGCCTTAATTGCTCTTCTTTTCACCAGCAGCTCAGTGATCATTCTCGTTGTTCAGCCCCGGCCCCGAGGGGTGGCACCAGCAGGGATGGACTTTGTGCCAACGCAGCCCCAGGAGCTTGAAACCCTTCGGAAAAGCCAACCCCTTGTGTTTCCCTGGGATAATATCCCAGCACGTAAAAGCATAAGCACGGAACTCTCACTCCAGGAATTAATTCCTTTAAATCCTCGTTCACCTGAAAGCCCACACCAGCCCCTCCAGACCTGTTCTGTTTTACCCAGCCTGGAACAGGAATTCCATTTGATTTTTAAATCCTGCCTTTGGATGAGACCAGAAACAATTCCAAAACCTCTGGTGAATATTCCCCAGTGTCCTCCTGGGGAAAGACCGAGCAACCCCGAGGCTCTGCAGGCCAAATTCCCTCCTGCTTTATCCCTGTGGGTGCTGAGTGGTCCCAGCTCAGGCAGCTGCCTCAGGGAGTCCTCGGCTTAAATTTGTGCTCCCTGCTTCCCACGGGATCTGGTTGGGATCAGAGGGAGGGATGATTCCATGTCCTGGAAGAGTGAGTTCACCTGCTGGGATGAGGTCTGGATTCCCCGGGTAATCAGTGACCACTCAGGGTTTTGAGCCACTCAGGCACATCCTACAAACACCCCCACTAATTAACATCCCAGTTAACGCCCTCCTCATTCTTAATGAGCACTCAGGATGCAACAAATCCCTTTATCTCCTCTTGTTTTCCCCACTTTAAAGTGACCCTGTGGATGGCGGATCACGCCCCAGCACACACAGAGCATCACAAACCCACAGCCAGCTGCGTGGAGAAATTAATATCCTAATCTCATAAAGATTTTTAAATATTAACTTAAGCTGCTGAGGATGGATTATGGACGCAGAAACCAATCACCCTTTTCCCCCAGATGACTGTTAAAATAGGAGGAATATGTCTGGTGTGGGGGGGAATCCATGTCCCCTTGCTAAAAGGCCTGACTGCTATGGGAATATTTCTTGGCTCCTGACACCTCGTTAAGTTATTTAACGACATCCCAATTTATTGTCCTGTCCAGCGACCACAGAAATTCTCAAAATTAAGTAGAGGAAGAGAAAAATAAAAATAGGCATTGATCAGCCTCCCTGCAGGAAAGGACGCGCCAAGGGAACGTGAAATACGGGGTAACAGAGGGTTATTGCGGCACAGAGCAAATTCCAAATCTGTCTGGAAATTCCACAGGGAATAAATATGCAATTATCCCGGTTGGGAGGGGCACAGAAAGTCTGCTGTGGGCCAGTCTGGCTGCTTCACATTTTCTCTCCAGAGAGAGAATCTCCAGCCCTTGGAACATCTCCGTGGCCTCCTCAGGACTCGCTTCAGCCCCTGCTCCTCTGGGCACCCTGTCCCACCACCCTCCCAGCCAGGAATTCCTTCCCAATATCCCACCCATCCCTGCCCTCTGGCACTGGGAAGCCATTCCCTGTGTCCTGTCCCTCCATGCCTTGTCCCCAGTCCCTCTCCAGCTCTCCTGGAGCCCCTTCAGGCCCTGGAAGGGGCTCTGAGCTCTCCCTGGAGCCTTCCCTTCTCCAGGGGAACATTCCCAGCTCTCCCAGACCAGCTCCAGAGGGGCTCCAGCCTTGGGAGCAGCTCTGGGGCCTCCTCTGGGCTGTCTCCAGCAGCTCCAGGTTCTCCCTGTGCTGGGCCCAGGGCTGGGGCAGCTCTGCAGGTGGGGCCTCACCTGGGCAGGGCAGAGGGGCAGAATTCCCCCTTTCCTGCTGCCCACACCGGGATCAGCCCAGGGCACGGGGGGTTCTGGGTCCCACATGGTCAGGGCATATCCGGCTTTTCCTCAGTCAGCACCCCTGGGTCCTTCTCCTCAGGGCTGCTCTCCATCCCTTCTCCACCCAGCCTGGGATTGTGCTGGGATTCCCGGATCCCTGTGCAGGACCAGCACGTGGCCTTGTTGAACCTCAGGAGCTTCCCATGGATCTGCCTCTCCGCGTACCTCTGGATTTCAGGAGCTGCCCCTCCGCCTCCCTACACGAGATTACAACCAGCTCCATCCACCCAACCCACCCAATTTCTATTTATTATTCCCTTTTATCACCCAGAAGTGTGTTTAAAGCTGGATAAAACATTCCAAACTCAATATTTTCTCTGCCAGCGGGAGAAGCGGGGACGTGACTCGGTCCCCACAGCGGAGCGGGACAAAACCCATTAGTCCTCGATTGCTGTGCAGGTAATAAAAGAGTTTTATTGGGAAGGGTCCGTGCAGGGCAAAGCCAAATTATCGCTGAGCAGGGCCCTGCGAGGTTCTCTCTAAAAACAAACCATTAGCATATGCACAATTAGGCTGCCTCGATTGTTATGCCACAAGCAAAATGCAATCCCGCCTTGGAATATCTAAGCAGCCCTTTAATTCCAGCGAGCTGGCGGGGGGGGGGG